>JAAMPD010000927.1:0-33300 GCA_025266255.1 Trissolcus basalis
AGGAATATCTTAATACTTAATTGATAAGCATCATTATTAGTTACAATAATGTCGGTTTATATGATTTGATTTAAAATTTGTACTTGACCACAGTCAATTTTTATATCACAGCATTATATGTTTTAAAGTTTAGGAACATTTTTTTCATACTCGGCCATACTTTTCAGTTTTACTGAATTTATTGGGTTAATAATTCAGGCGACAATTGTTCTGTATGTGACTAGTATGATTTCAACCACTCAATTTGAATTTGAATGGTAAATATTTTAATCAACTTCCTAACCGTTACAATTATCTCAGTATGAAATTATATAATCGCGAAAATACGACGTTCCATATAATTACGACTTACACATCGCATATTATTATGCGTTCTGATGATCCACTCAGATCTGATTATAGAGGCGCATCTGTTACGGGTAATTTGCACAAGATTTTGAAAACAAAATGAAAACAAAATTAAATACTAAACGATTGGGAAGTGCGATGACGGAATTTGATAAGATGTCGGTGTTATGTTAACATCAACTTGTTGAAAGTGCGCCTCCAGCCGTGTAAATGCAAGTTACGCTTGGGCAAAGTCACGCTACAACTAAGAATATGGAGAATGTGGACTCGTCGCAGTTTCCGGGTGACGCCTATGAAAAGCAGCTCGCATTGTCGGTGTTTGCGAAAGTGTCGAAAAAAAAACATCAAGTAAATCAAAACAATAATGGAACTTTTCAAATCAGTTTTCGCGGTTTTGACAAAACAATCTCGGGGTCTTTTTCCTCAGCGCCGCCTGTTCTGCTTAGTTGAACTGACCGGAAACGGTCACTTCCGCCAAAACAAAAGAGCCAATCTCGCGAATGAAATTAAAATTATGCGGAACAAAAATTGGTACCGACAAACACAATTTCAGGCGATAAAACATTTTCAACTCCCCGCGGGTCGAAGTTGTAATTGAATTGCCAACGATTTAACCAGCACTCTTTCATTTATCGTTTCGCCGATGATGGCGTGAGGGGCGAAATTGACACCGAACCAATGATTAAAACAGGAATGACAATAAAAACAGACTCTTTTCTTCATTAGAATAATTACTGTGATTAAGAACCGCGCATGAAACGCACAATGTGTGGAGCTCTTTCTAATCCAATGGTAATACACGGGGAAATGTATATGACTGCGATAAAAAGTACGTGCTATTAAAATTTTTGCATACAAATTTGTGTACGAACACTTCGACCGAAGAGAAACAGTGTTATTAATCTTGTTTTTTGTCAGGGTCCATTTTACAAGGTTATTAAATAAAATACAGTGCTGCATGATGGGTAAAAAGTACCATTTTGAAAGGCGACACCTGCCGGTGAAAGTTGGAACCTCGTAGTGGAATATTTTTTGGATATCAAATTTTAATGTTGAAAATGCAAAATGAATTGAACAAAATCAATGGACTGTAATTAGGGGTGGGAATTTTTACTTTAGGATACAGCAATTCAGAGTTTCATTTTTTTTTCATTAAGCAATGACGGAAATATAAGTTTGACGCAGTTTTTATGACGCCATCTGGTGGTGAAAAAGTTTCATTAAAAATTGAAGCTTTTTATGAAATTTTTATTTGTAAATGAAAAATGAAAGAATAAAAATAATTTTAAAAAGCGCCACCTCGTTTGTTTTATCTTCAAAATAACAGTAATCCAAGTTATTTTGATTTCAATATGAAAAAAAAACTTAAATTTAATCTAATCTTTAATTTAAATTCATCGTTAGAATTAATTTTTTAAAAAACGTTTCAATTTATTTCAAAAAAATTTGTCATTCATTTTTATCTCCAAAAATTTTATTTTTTGTGAAAAACTAATGAAAATTGACATTTTACAAATAGAAATGTTAACTTGGAACAGTGCCCTTCAGGGAAATTTAAATCTAATATGAAACATCATGTTAAATTTGCATGCAAATTTGTTTACAAACACTTTGGAGCGAGAGAAATAGTGTTATTAATGTTACTTTTTTGTCAGGGTGCATTTCCCAGGACGATTAAATTAAGTACAGTGTCGGTTGGATAAGTATAAATGCGACTAGGATTTTAAGGATGAAAATCAATGCTTTTAATGTGCAAATATTCACCTCGAAGAGATATCTTAGAAAGTGGTCAGGAAAATGTATGTCTACACGTAAGAACAACGTAATTTCTGGGCTTTCCCTTGGGATCAGAAGTGTCAATGCGATGACATTTTGCGGAGGAGTTACTTTCTATCAAAATAGGTACTCAAAAATGTCCACTCCTTAGAGACAAAAAAAACATTCATTTCTTTTTGTTTAAAAATAAACACGCATTCCATCCGGTTGCAAAATTAATGAAATTGAATACGGAGACAATTGTAAAATTGGAAAATTTAATATATTTGCCTTGTTAAAAAAATCAACGTTTGATTGCATTTATGTAACTTGTAATTTATGATGAGTTATTGCGTGCAATGTGAGTTTCATTAGGCAATTATCAACGCTCAAAAAATTAAATTCAATAATGAAAATTCAATTACAATTTTATGGTTTTTCTTCTTGTTGTCTTACGTCATTTGAACCTCGTATTCTATTCAATATTTTGATGTAAAAAATTTATATTCATTGTTTAAAAATTAACATTTTATTAGACAGATATTTTTATAGTATAAACAAATACAAATATATATATCAATAATATTGATATATATTTATTAAATACATAATATAAAAAAAATTCCATTTGCACAATTTGAATTTTTTTTTTTAAATTTACGTGTAACTATTTTGATGACAAATTATTTAATTAATCCAAAAAAATGTTAACTAATTTAAAATTGCCAATTAAAAGTAGCAATTAAAGTTGAACTAAACTGTTTAAATAGTGTTTCGTTAATCCAAGTGCGAAATTTTTCTAAAGCGCGAAAAAAGTCGCGTTGACAAAAGAGGAGTAGCGGTAAACGCGGTGCCAGTGAAACCTTACCTTACGCAATATTGCTCTGAAAGAACATCCGGTGTAAAATATTCTTGCTCATAATTAGATTCTGGTGTCACACACAGGTGTAGTTGCAAGCCAAGAATTTAGGACCGTATTCATAAAAGGGTTATAGATCTTCCAGCAGAACTACACGGATTTTAGAAAGTCCACATAACTTTCACAAGCTTCATAATGAACGAAAGATAAGCCAGTTTCTAGTTGTATTTCATGACACAGGTTTTTGTATAAATATCGGCAAATTAATTACCAATAAAATCTCAGATGAAATTTTGCGAAGACGCCATTCCATTTCAACTTTTTTCTTTTCCATTTTCATTTTTTTGAATTTATAAAACATTCAAACAGAAAATAAATTTGAATTTCAAAAATGGCAAAAAACCTTTTTCATTTTCTGATGAAGGTTTTGTATAAAAAATTAACTTGGATGAATTTTGTTTGTTTTTTTTTTTTTTGGTAAAGCAAATTTTCGAAGAAGAATATTGAGATGGGCAAAAAATGAAACAATTGAAAATAATCGATTAAGAGTGAACAAAATGTTAAAATGTGTTTCGATCAAAATTGTCGTATGTAATACATAACTGGCCTCGCAGCATCGTGACGCGCAATTTAAAAATTGATGTTGGGCAACGTTGAGACATTGTGAATCAACCAGTTATCGTGGTTGCATGAGGAATAAATGAGCGAAATCACTCAACAGACGTGCGGTGCAATCCATGGTACATAAAATTACTTTTAACGAGAAAATTATTTTCACGCGTCAGCCTTAGATGTTCGCTTTTTTTTCTTTATATTTCTATATTCATTTATACACCAAGTTATGAAATTCCATCCTCTTTTTGTCTGGTTTCATTCGTTCCAGCTTGATCTGCTAAAGGTCACTCGATTTTCACTCGTTTTTACGACTCCGTACAAATCAATCTGGCACCAAATATTTTCCAACTATCAAACATAAAACGACACTCAAAAACACATTTTATTGACTGGGAAAAAATTTATTCACAAGTTTTAAAGACTTCATTCCAACCGTTTCAATTTTTTTACAAAGTTTATTTACTTTATCAGATCTATAGTCCTTTTTGAATTTTTTAATTGAGGGAACATTGTTGAAGCAATTTTCATGTTAAAACTTCATCAGGGACGCAAAATTTATTAGAGAAATTTTTTTCTCCCAGAACATTAGTTGCAGAATTTTCAGCAGAATTTGAAATTCATCGGGGAACGTCGATGGTAATCATTTGATGATCAAGATAATATTTGACTTGATTACAGCCTCATCATGCAATATCTTGTAATGATTCGCCTAATTATAATAGTAGATGAGTTTAATAAAGCCGATTAAGTATTAATTACCTTCTTCACTTCTTTTTTCTTTACTACTCGCATGACTCTTTTTTTCATGTAAAACTGTTTTTTTCTCCAATCGAAAATTAATTTAAATATTTTCCTTCTAATTTAATAAACAGAAACTGAATCATATCAGGAACTTTAATTTCTATTTTTATTAATTAAATTTAATAAATTTAATAAATATTAAATATTCTATTGAATTTAATAAAAATAAAGAAATTTAATTATTTAAAAATTTACACAAATAACTTGAAATTGATAGTTTAATATTTTTGTAATAGTATAAATATAGATTAAATAATTCAGTCTGGAATTACTTAACAGTGATAAAAAACTATAACATAATTGATGATACACAATAACCTAATTTACACAGTCAGATAGACAAAAAAAAAAAGNTAAAAAAAGAAGAAGTTCCCAGTGTCATTTCCTTCTAATGAACGGTTACATAATGAACGATTGAAGAATTCGCACAGGATGCTGAAGAATGAGAGTAGCTTTTGTACGATGGTAGCATCCGTTAATGATGTTACTTTTGCTTGAGTGCAGGCCTGTCTACCGTTCGACCGAAAGTTTGAATATGCAAAAAAGAGATGTCCTCTGAACTTGTAGGATTTGCGTCCAGGTATATAATCAAGTTAAGGAACGTGCTGTGGGCTTGGTCTATAGACGACCTACTGGCATGAATACCGCGCCTTTCTACATCACTTGGCGATCTTATTGGTACGCTATCCATACTCGTTCAATACTTGAACCCATTTTTGTAAATTTTTATAAAATAATTGTACCAACAACTTTGCGTTTTTATTCGCAAACAAAAACCAACATTGATAAATCGAGTCAAAATAATGATCAATGATTTCCAAATTCATTGTTCCCAGATTTTCATTTCACCTGCAACCAAAATTGGTTGAGAAAAAACAAAAATGATACAAATTGACTTTTTGAATAATAAACAAATGGGAATTAGAAAACGTGTAAAAAAAATTTTAGAAAATGAATCGGTGATTTTTGAATTTGCTTAAAAATTCATTCGAATCTGACTACCAAACAAGTTCGGATTAGACGGACAGAAAATTGACGAAAAATTGGGTCAGTTTGGTTGGGAAAACAAGTTGCCATGAAATCGGAGAGGCATTTAAAAAAAAATGATACCCGATGAGCGTTCAAATCGAATATATCCTTGCGTGGCATTCCGTAAACGTTTCACAACGATTTTTCATCAGAATTTTAGCGGACATTCGTTGCGCGTTGCTGCAACGTCTCGTGGCGTTTAATGCGAGTTGCTGCAACTCTCGGTGCTTTCTCCCAATCTGTGATGGTGTCTGGGATGAGACTATGTGTCCATCTTCCAATAGTAAATGAATTTCGTTGGTTCGCCTATTCAAAGATTCGACTTTCCTGCAAAAACATAGAACATAAAATAAAATAGCATACAAAGCAAAACAAAACTAAAATAATTGAAAAAAACAACAATGAAAAAAAAAAAAAAAAAAAATTTCTCAGAATAAAATGAATTTGTTTTTAAAAAGTTCCAATAAACAGATTTTCCAAAGAAGGGATAATATTTCTAAAAAAAAAAATAAAAAAACAAAAGAAAAAGAATAGAAAACAACAAATTTGCAGAATAAAATGAAATTGTTTTTAAAAAGTTCTAAGAAAATTATTTCTCAAAAAAAAGAATATAAAAAAAAACAATAAAAAAACGAAAGAAAAAGAAAACAACAAATTCGCAGAATGAAGTAAAATTGTTTTTAAAAAGTTCTAAGAAACATATTTGTGCGACCCCTTGACCTTGACTCGTGTTTGTAAATATACTAACTTTTCATCTTAGAAAATGATGGTTCACACATGTTTAGACATGTTTGAACTGGGGACGAGAAATAAACATAATGTTTTTTCGTTTGATTGTTACTTGTGTTTTGTTTTCAAGGTTGAAAAACTATCTATTAACTAGATTCGGAAACTGAAGAAGAACCTTCAGTCTTCCTGCCGCGTTGCATCAGCTGCTCGGTTGAGCGTGACCCCAAAGTCAATTTGCACATCCGCAGATATCAAAGCTGCGAAAAAATGTCGCAGTTGTAGCGACGGTGAGAGTAAATAATATCTCTCTCACTTTCTGATTCAATTTTTTGACCCAAACATACATGATCAAACTTTCGTCAACACACATAACGAAACATACGGAACTAAAATGTTCAGTTAACTAAAATGTTTTCGTTTTTCAATCGAAAAATGTTATGAACAAAAATGTTCACTTTACAATTTTTTTTAAATCAAAAAACAACATTGGAAAATGTTGTTATTATTTATGTTAAAATTTTTTTCGATAGAAAAATAAAAAATATAAATAATTAAAAAAACAACTGTAAAAATATTTGCCTGTTGAATCATTAGATTCCTTTTCATTCATAAAGAGCCAAAACAATGAGTCAATTTGCATTTTTTTAGTTATAACCCGTCGCGTCGATGTGTCAGACAAAAACAAAAGTAAAACTTGTCTCAACAATTTTTTCTTCTTCATTTTTTCGTATCGAACTTAGATATGTAAATTGACTTATTGTTCGACGATTGCATGGGCACGGAAGCTGTAAATCAAAATTGTCAATGACCGATTTTCAACTCACATCTGTGTTTTTCCTAGATAATTATTTCTTTTTTTGGTTTTGTTTGTTTTGATAAATACAATTCATTAGACCTTTTTTTAGAGTGACACAACCGTCGGGGAATAAAAATTAGTATGTAATTGTACGTGCACAAACACGTAGGTGTGTTTTTCTCCCACAAAAGGTTAACAACAGATTAGCTGTTTCTGCTAGGATTAAAATTCTCACCGTGAAGAAAGAGAAGTCCATAAAGAAAGCAAAATATTGTCTTAAAAGGTGTCTAAATTTTGCACCTTTTGAAAAAAGAATTTTAGCCTGTGCCGAATATATTACAAGTTTGTTTTTATTAGGTTATATTTTAGGCGGAATTTCAAGTTCTAAAAAAGCACAAAAAAAATATTGACTTTGAATGTGTTCAAATTTTATATTTTCAGATAATTTTATTTAGGTTATTTCAAAGTTGTTATGAGTTGTTTTTTTAGGTTATGTTTTTTTTAGAGATTGCAAGTTCTGATGATTTTTTCTAATTGGTGGTTATAATTGCGTGAAGGTATGGGAGAAAAGTTGATCATCGTGTATTGATTTATGGTAGATATATATTTTATACGGTAGATACAAGAAACCCTGGACGGATTCTATTGTTCGAGAAGTTAATGGTTTCGACTTGCGTTGAATACAATGCAGGTGCAATGTAATGCTTGTACGTTGAATTCAAATAATGCACAAGTACTTACAATGTGTTAAAGCTAATTTGATGTAACCAGGCCGGATTCTGAGTAGGAACCTGTTTTGTCTAAAGAAACACGCGTATGAATTCAGACCAACGGTCAATCAACGGTAACTTGCAACAATTGACAAATATCAACGACGTAATCTAGATTCCCTTACCATATTTACCAATTCATACTTTTTCGATCGTGATTTGCATTCTGAAACTGAAATTCATTTTTGCCACCCGACGTTCGACTTGAAGTTAGCCGACAAATGTCTAGTCAATTAAATGAGCTGGAATATTCAAATTCACTTTCAAATTTCACATGTAAACAAACATTTAAACAATGTTGATAAGTTTGATCTATCTAAAACTTGGATTTTATTGTTTTCCATTTGAATTTCAAGATAAATTGGTGATTCCCCTTATCTTTCTTGAAGTTAGACATTGATTGCGTGCGCATTCAAATGGGGTGGAAAATTTAAATTCACTTCCAAAATTCCATTTGTAAACATAATTTGAATAACGTTAATTGGTGCTAACAATCTAGAAATTGGGTTTCATTTTCAATTGGAATTCCAAAATAAATTGGTGAATATCCCAATTGACTGCGCGCGCAGTCAAAACTGGCGCGAAATTCAAACTCAGTTTTTGAATTTCTTCTTTATTTATCACAACAAAAGACTAAAATGTTGTTTTTTTTTGGCGGGAAATTCAATCTCACTTTCAAATTAAATTCTTAAAAACAACCTGAAAACATAAATAAAAATGTCCGAGCGAAAAGAAATAGGTAACAATAAGGCTCCCGTACCGTATGATGGATGGGATTATTTCAAGGAATGTACGACTTGTGGCGGAGCTATAAAGCACGGCCTTCCGGTGACCTCTTTAGCCGGTGTTCTTAGTTGGCTTGATCCACCTGCGACGTTCGGTTTTTGCCGACTCTGAATCGACGACCGGTCGAGAATCTATGTGGGCCGAGTGCTGCGGCCCGACGAATTTCGTCTTATAGCCTCTGGCTCATAACGGATCGACACACTGACTCCTCTTCTCACGATGCACCTACTTTTACTCAGCGAAAAAATACCGTGTGTAAACTCTTCGTAAACGTATTGGTCATTCATAATTTTCGTCTAGCTCGGTGTAATTACAAAACCCACTAATTGACACGTGCCTGACCTTTTTTTTTCTCCCCAGTCATCTAAAAATAGTTCCCACTTGTTTCCAACCAAACAAACATCAGAATATTATGAACGCAATCAAAAATTCATGAGCAAAAAATACAAACCCAATCTAAATTACAAAAATATTCGAAAAAGTTTCTACAAAAATATTCAAAACGAAAAATTAAGAAGAAGAAGAAGAAAAAAGAGAAGGTGTTTTGAAATATAAATCCGATGGTATCGAAGTCGGTGAATGGGAATCGATTAATCAAGCGTATAAACATGTGCAGCTAACTGTAATTTTTATTTGATTTCCTTTGAATTGTAAATCCCAACTGGATCACTTGAGAGGGAAGATTTATTTATATTTTTAAAGTTGACCAGCAGAGCGTCAGAGCGTGCTATCTATATGAAAATCACCAGGCATAATCTATCGGTTCCGTTCATAGTTTCCGTTTCTTTTTTATTTTTCAACTTATTACGTCGGCTATTTTTACCTTCGAAGCACTCAATGCGGAAAGTACCTGCTCTTCAGATGTGAGAACCATTTCGCGCTTCAAGTTTTGCTGAGTTGTTCTGCACCAGTCACGACGTTTCATGCAGATGTAAAGCGATGATTACGACCGAATGGTTCGGATTAAAAAGCAACAAAATCTGCAACTCTAATGACTGTATTACAACAATGCTCAACCGTATAAGATCAAGATGATTTGCGACCCAACTCAGAACACATAATTTTATTATTGCGTTATAAAAATAACACGTCTACTTCATTTTGTTAATTAACTAAATACTACCTACCTTAACTGTTATTATTATTTTTGTTCAACCAAGGTTAAATATAATAAACGAGATAATTTCTCAAGTATAATCTTTTATAAATATAATTTTTGTATACAATAAAAAAATATTGTTTTCAAAATTAAAAATCGGAGAAATTGTACAAAATGTGTCCGTTCAATTAGATGAAGATGAAAAATTGTTTTTTACGACATTTTTTTGTTATTAATTTTTCAAGTATAATTTATATAAATATATTTTTTGTGTGCAATAAAAAATTATTGTTTTCAAAATTAAAAATTTGAGAAATTGTAGAAAATGTGTCCGTTCAATTAGATGAAGATGAAAAATTGTTTTTTACGAGAGTTTTTGTTATTACGAGATAATTTTTGAAATATAATTTTATAAATATAATTTTTTTGTACAATAAAAAATTATTGTTTTCGAATTAAAAATCGGAGAAACTGTGCGAAATGTGTCCGTTCAATTAAGACGAAGATGAAAAATTGTTTTTTCTATAAAATTCTTTCAGTGTTGATTTTTTTGTACTCGAAAGATGAAAGATGGTCGGAACGTCGGACCGCACTTTCTCCTTTGTTATAATTGACACTTGTGATTGAAAAATGGCCGCAACATTATCAGTCCCACGGTGTTCACATATTAGTTAAGAATTTACAAGCGTCGCAATTGTACGAGTTTTTGCATTTATTATGCAAGAACCAAACCTAATATAATGATCAGGATTGGAATTCTGTCAGAAAGAAGACAGAATTCCGTGACAGAGTCCGTGCGTATTTGGCACGAACTCGCGCTTTCACCGTCATCGCTTTTACTGAAACCAATACGTATGCTGCGGCTAATAGTGATTCATTTTGCAATCCCATCCAAATACAAACATACGGAAGTCTTCGATTCTAATTCATAATAGCTATACAAACATTTTTTATCACTAATTGAATCATAAACATTTTTTCTTTCTACAAACTGTTATTTTTATTTACAAGTTTTATAAATGTTTGTCAACGTAACAGATCGATGATGAATTTCTGTGAGTTGATATGAACGTCGATTAAAATTAAATTTTTGTCGATGCAAAAATTATAAGATTTTATGCACCTCGAAATATGTTTTCACGCGAATTTACTTTCTCCTGCAAGGTGTATGGAACAGGTCGATTAAATGAGTTTGAAATACATATTGATAAGAAAGTTTGACAATGTTGAAATTCAAGATAAACTTTTGCCCATATACGGCTGAAAATTAGATAATAAATAAAATTTGTAACTTCTTGTTTAGAAACACGTTTGAATTTTTTTGTTATCGCTTTTTAAGACGGTGCAACTAATTTTCGAATTTTAAACTAAAAGTAAAGGTAAAATATGTATCTTTAGAACGTCAAAATTTTCTGCAACTGAAGGAAAAATAAGGCAATCAACAAACATTAAAGACCAAAATTAAAATAAAAGAACTCTTTTTTTGTTTGGATTTCTGCATGACTTCGAAAGTTTGTTTACAAAAACATAAAAAAAAGTTAAACAAACGGAAAAAGAATGTCGTTAAAAATTTCAACAGCACACGAATTGGAAATGTTAAAATATCAGATAGTAAAAAGTTGTTAATATTCTGAAAGTGGAACAGGGAAGGTCATCAGACGAGACGGCCATTCATGAGCGCTGCAAATTTCCGAGTAGTTGTTACAGACTGAATGGTACAGTTGAAACGACGCTGGTATTATCTGATATCTGGAATAATCTCCGGATTCGATGTGACTAGGAAAACCCATGTATAGCCATGTCCCCGAAGTGGCTAGTGCGAGCATAAGAACGCGAGGTTTTGAGTGCACAGGCTGAGCAGTCGGTCGGATAACTGTATACGCCGTGGTCTCTGCACGATATATTCCAAGTGACATTTTTCAATTCTTTTTATATTGTCAAACGTCGTCGATTACGATATCGTTGACACATATCAATTTTTTCTCTCCCTGTCCATCTTATTCATCACACTTTTATGTCCCTTCGGTCTCCTTTAATGTTTTACGATAATTGTTTGTTTACAAAAACCCGAACAATTTATTTCATTAACACTTAAAGGACGGTTTTTGACCTGAAATGAAAATAAATATTAAATACATATAAAATGTAAATAAAAACATTTTAGTGTTTAGATAATGACGAATACTTACAATTTTTATGACATTTTATTCTTTACATTTTTCTTTTTGTTTCAGTTGGGGCATTATTACAGGATCAAATCGAACCCACGAGAGTAAAAAGAGACGTTGACGGTAAGAATCACTTTGATCTTCAAAATTATCAAATGTAGAATTATTACACTTACACGAGGTGTATTAATAATTTAGATTGCATTTAACATTGCCTAATGCTTACTAATTCATACACAAACTCATACACACATCCACATAATTCATTATAATACAGTTTTATATTATTTTACAAAATCTGCAACAAAAAAAATGTTTGCAAACATTTTTTAACTTCAATTTCACACGCTTGTACAAAATTCGACGCATTTCAACATTAATTTCAATTCAGATGTACGAAATTACAATTATTCAATTCAGAAAGTTTTGTATATTTTCTCTCATACCAGTTTTCATCAGTGAAATTTTGTTTTTTCAAAAAAAAAAAGAATGAATAACATCAACACAATACAGTAATTTGTAAAAAAAAATATCTTGGTACTTATGTAAATTAAGTTTGTAAATAGATGATTTTTAGACATAATTATAATGCACCGTGTACATTTTCTTTTTTACTGTTAGACACGACTTTTCGTTTGGCCGTTTAACTTTTGTGTGATTTCTTGTCATGTAAATAATAATCTATTATATCCTTAGAAAGAAAAAAGTTTTAAATACATAGAGATTGATTAATTTGTGTTACAAAAATTGTTATCGTTAATCATGATAAAAGTAAACCAGTCGAACATTTTCGCTGATATGAAAATTTTCATGCTTTTTATGGCCGACAACAAATCTTTCAGAACAATCAAAAATAATGGTAGAAAGTGTTCTTTCATTTGGCAAAAAGTGACATTATTATAAGAACTCTTTTTCCGTCGAGTTTATTAAAGTACTTTTCCTTCTGACTGATGAAGTATTTTTCAATTATCTCAACAAATTTTTACATCAAAAGTTTGCATTTCTTTTGACATTTTTTTTTTGTTCAGACGGTGGATTTTATCGTGATTAACAATTTGCAATTAATTTTTTCTTTAGATTAGAATTTACACAGAAAGATACCATAATCCCACTTTGTAGAAAACCGCTCTTGGTAACACTTAGCTTTAGGTTGACGCTTCGTTTTGTATTCGATTTCAAAATTTGATGAAAAATGATGAGTTCAAAATTTTCTAGAAAACCATGATTTTAATATTAATGTCAGCGTGTAGACGCGATGTGCGACCATGTAAATACAAATAAATGAAAACTGGCTACTCCAAGCATTATTTCGATTGCACTGCATACCGCTATCCATTCTCACCGTACCACTTCTGCCTATCGTACGCTTCAAATACATCACCATGAGGCGCCCATAATAACAAAGTTAATTTTCAAACAAATTGTTAGTATCATACCTCTGGCAAATTAACGAGCCTTTATCTCTCGTATAAATCATAATTATTAAACCAAAACCCAAGTAAAAAAACTGGCATTAATGTTGCATACCAGCAGCATCATTCATTTTTACTTGAGAAATTTTCGCAAAATTGATGCTTTGATAATATATTTTACGTATAATCAATTTTAGGTTCACGGCGTTCTCAAAGCAATCAATTTAATTCAATAGGAAATCCAATAAATTAATTCGATGATTGCGTTCATTTTCCTGTTACAAAATATGACGGAAACAATTAGATCAACGATATTTTACATAATTTTTTGAAATAGAAATTGTCAGTTTTACTGTCGTTTAAAGCTTTTTTTTTTTACACAACCTTTACACAGCCTTGAGCCAAAATTTGATTATACAATAACTAAAATTTACAATCATTAACTAATAAATTTTTTAAATATTATGAATTTTTTCAATTTGTTAAAATTTCAATTTTACATAACAATTTGAAATATTGAGATTGGTTTCTTTTCGAGATAAAGAAGCTCGTCAACTAAATCGTCTCTCTCTCTTTCTGTTTCTGTTCTGTTCCCGCCTGCTCCCTGCCTTCAAATCTTCTCAACAACTGGATGCCGTCTTCATCTAACGTCCGCTCGTCACTCCGTCTCTCCGACGACACGAATTCGACCTGACTGACACGACTCAAACGCCTGAAACAATTCAAAACACCTGACTGGACTATTCAAAATACTGGTTAATGTAAATAAACCGAACGGATTTCCATTGTAAATAAACCGACTGCCAATCGAAAACGACCGGAGTTCAGGCGTGACAACAGTACTTTTGGTCTCAGCCCAGCCGGGGAAATCATCGCCACCTGTTGGCGTGTTATCGAAAACAGCCCGCACCTTTGTTCAAGATGGCGCCAGTACCGAGTACGCGACCCAGATCTTGGGCACTACACTAGACAATGGCCGTCTTTACGCGAGAATACTGTCGACCTCCAGTCGCGTATTCTATGACAAAGACCCATCGCCAGACAGTGCGAATGCCTATCTCGTTTACCCATCCCAATCGGTGAAACCCGAATGGCAATTCAAGTTTGATCTTGACAACGCCGGATCGCAGAATAGAGACAGAATCAATAAGGAAGATGGCACCTCAACAACGGTTTCCGATATCAACGATTTTTCACCGGGAGAAAATGACATTATCAACAAATCCGAATCGCCAATTGACTTATCGATTTTCAAACCAGCGAAAGTACGACATGCTGAGAATTTGCCGACGTACACGGTTAAACAGGAATACGTATTGTCAAGTAAATTTGATACGAACGATGAAGAGGAACAGAGTGCGAAATCTCGGATACCGAAAGTATTCAGGTCCCAACCAAAGATATCGACGAAGAAACCTGAATTGAGGAATTTGGCTACGGTCACGTACCATGGATTTGCTGATTTTACCACTACAGTTGGTGACACAGTGATTGTTTTTTCACCAAGCACTTCCTCAGCTTTGGCTGGACGCCCAGCGACTACTATTAAAGGAGATGCCACTCTCAGACCAAACGACGGAGTGGCCGTAATGAAGATCAGGCCAACTTCGGTTCATTCGCAGATCAAACCAACTCAGACGTTCTTCCACCGTAATCGCGGTCAAAACGACAGTGGATCTTTCCGGAAGAGTGGCAAAGCTGCGAGCATCAATTCTGTAAAGCTTCAACCGAGTTTGAGCGATGTGAGTTCTAGTTCAAATGTGGAATCTACAACTCCTCTTTTGTATGTACCTGGAGTAGCGACAGAATCTCTTCAACCAACAGGTCTGTTGGAAGTTGTGGACTCGACGACTTCAACTGATGGAACAACAACTCACTTTAAAAGCATGATTTATGGAACTTATGTCGACAACAGTTATAAACAGATCATCCATACATCTTCGTATGTTTACTTCTATCCTGATGAAACTACAGCTGCATATGGTACAGAGGCTACGACTGAGGATTATACGACAACAGATACTACAGAAACCGAATTGGATTCAACTATCACAACTATGGGAACAACTCCATCTTTAAAAGATGTAGAGGGAGATGAGCTAACAACTCCGTACGAAGAGACTACTGAAGCAAGTCCTACCACTGTTAAGAGTTTGTTCAATTTGAATCGGGCAAAACTTTTTAAGAAAAAGAAGCCTGACGATAATGAAGTCACTAATGATATCCTGCCTAATAATCAGTTGGGAAGAAGCGTTCAACGCGGATCACAGAAAAATATTGTAAATTCTAACGATAAAGAACCAAAACCAGTATCTCTGTCAACTAAAATTGTACCATCTACACTGTATACAACATTCACTTATTTCACAACATTCTTCTTCTCTGATAGTCTAGACCATACGACTACCTCGGTGAAATCGCGCGAAGTTGTATCTTCAGAGGTTAGTTATCTTCCAGAAGTGATTTTACCAACTGCAACACAGACCGTTCCACCATCTGGTTTCTCTACCGCATCACCGTCGTTGAATATTAACAGAAGTAATACGAAGGAAGTCAAACAAGAAGATGAACAGATAGAATTGATTTTCAAAACACTTTATACAACTTACACATACTTGACAACGTTCTTTGAAGAAAGTACGACCAGTATTTCTAGTAGAGAAGTCATCGAAACCAACGTCATAACGCAAACTGTGGGACCTAGCAGTGTCAGCGCAATTTTCAGTAATGAGTTATCATCGATAAGCCCGACAAAAATAGTTGTAGACGAAGCATCAAATTATATTCCAACTCAAAATTCCTTTTCTACTGATGAGAGTACCGAAGAGTCTTTGACAACTGTTGACGATTTGTTTACTACTGTTAGCGACGAAGCTGTGGATAATGACAAATTGAACGAAATGAAAAAATTGGAACCAAGTTTCAGTTCAACCACTGGTATAAAGCATGAGGAGTATCTCAAAACATATTACACAACTTATACTTATTTCACAACGATCTTTGTAGATGACGAGACTGAAATAGAAACCCGAACAGAGGTATTTTCGAACATTGTTACTGAAAATATCAAACCTACTTCTGTAATTCCAAAACCAGCAACAACTGCAAGTGTAACGACTCAAAAGCCTAATAGTCCTCCACCTGAGATTTTAGCATACTTGGAAGCTTTGAAGAAAAAGAAATCCCAGGAAGACGCGTTAACAGTAGCAAAAAAGGTACAAGAAAAAGAAGTTGACGAGAAGAAACAGCCTATCAAACCAGAAAGTGCCAGCATAAATACATCAGGACCTACTGATGGAGAAGTATTAAGTTCGATGGTGACGGATGTTGTTTCGTCTTCAAGTTCTGGAGGAGAAACTTTGTTGGATATTTCTGATAAGAAAAATATGGTTCCAGAAGATCAAGAACTGTCTGAATCGAACCATCACGACGTCGAACCAGTTCCAACATTATTGCTGCAAACTAGCTACACAACATTTACGTACTTTACAACTATGTACAAAGGTGACGCATCCAATGTCGTAAGTCGTTTAGAAACTGTAACGAATGTTGTTACTGAAACTATTCGGCCTTCTGTAGTCTTTCCGGAACCTAGCACTACTTTGCCCGTGACGTATTTCACGACATTCACATATTGGACTACATTCTACAAAGGAGGTGATACAGTCATCACCAGTCGCGAAGAAACTGTTAGCAATGTTGTAACACCTGGAGTTTCGCCAACACCTACCATACAATTAGACGTTATAAAAACTTATCGGCCTTTTGTTGACGCTACACCAGTGAATGATGATGATATATCCGATGTCAAACTTACAGAAGATAATGAACTTCCCAACAAGGATAGCGAATCCAGTTTGCATACAATTCCAACGACGAATATTGATGAAAATAATATTGTTCCTTCGACTGTCAATTCAGAACCAGCTACAGTTTATACAACATTCACATATTTCACAACCTCTTACGTTGGAGATTCTACCGTTGTTAATAGTAGATTGGAGACTATAACAAACGTTTTGAAACCGAATGATAATCAAAACCAAATTACAGGACGAGCTATTGGTGGAGGAATTCCAACTGTTCAAGTTTTAAATGTTAATGATAAACCAACTACAAAGATAACTCCATCCAGTGTTAGTCCTACAACTGGGTTAATATCAACGATTAGATCAAGTGTGGTCAATGAAGGAACAACAACTCACTATATGACTGATGTAATCGGCACTTACATTGATGGATTGTACGCACAAGTTCTGCAAAGTTCAACAAAAGTGGAAACACCTTCATTAACAGCAACTCCAACACCAACTATTCCTTCCGGAATTTTGTCTTTAAACAAAGGAAGCATTGTTGATGCCGATGAAGTTACAACCGTCTATTACACGACGAAAGAAATTGGTACACTTATTGACGGGCTATACGCTAAGGTGATTGAAAGTAGTACCAGCACTAATATTGACACTTCCAAGTTAGCTACTCTGACGCCTACCCCTGGACATCGTACAGGATTAGTTCGTTTGATCAAAGGACAAATTGAAGTTAATGACACAACCATCTTTTATCAATCTAAAGTTATAGGTACCAGCATTGAAAACAGATATGCCCAAATAATAGAAAGCACTTCAAGTTACGTTATTAATCCAACCACAGTTCACACTCATTCTTTGAATACACCTGCCCCTCACTTGGTAAAAGATGAGCCTGCAATAACACCATCGCCAGCAGTTGTACAATCATCGTTGTCAGATGAATCAACATTAGATAATTCGAATAACGATGATCAGAATAACGAAGGAGACGAAAGTGAAAACGAAGAAAACGAAGATGGTGAAGATGACGATAAATCGACAAAAAAATCACGATTAACATTTTCGTCTAGAAAGAGGACTTTCACGCCTGTCATAAGACCGTTCGCTTCCAGAGCAAGGCCAACATTCAATCCAAAGAGGAAAAGTGTTGGAGGAGCCACAACCATCACTAGAACAGATATAACACCTACCATAACAGCAACTTTAGCTGGAAAGAGTAACCGCTTTTCGTCATCGAGAGGCCGTGTGAGTTCACCAATAGGTCCATATTCTTCTACTCTGAATCCTTCTAACGCAAGACGATTCTCTGGAAGACGAAGCAGTACACAGCTAGCTTCAGTGAATCCATCAAGTTCAATACTTGGAAGTAGTAGAACACGAGGAACTCCAAGAATTTCTCCGTCTTCGTCTTTCAGCAGTGTTCGTCGAGGACCTAGTTCTATCAGAGGTTCGTCAGCAAGACCTTCAATCAAAGGAAGTTCAACACTTTTGGGACCATCTTCTAGATTTAGAGCGAACATTCGACCGTCATCAACTTTGCAAAGATTGTCTTCAACAGCACGGTTAGAAGATCAGGAAGATAATGCTAATGAATTCACTACAACTACTTTAGTTACTGATGAAAATCTGTTTACGGGTTTTGATCAGGAAGGAGTAACTACTACCCCACCATTACAAACCACTACCGAAAACCCACGAAGATCTTCGAGTCCTCTTCTAAGATTCCGTAGACCGTTGACTAGTTCAGCGCGTCAAAATACAACTCCACGAAGTACCACTACAACTTCTTCACCTAAGAGAGGTTTCACGAAGAAGAATGTAACGAACGCACCAAATAGAGCCAATACAAGCAGAGGGACTGTCAAAGCTACATCTGCACCTATAACTAGACCAAGACAATCATCAAATGGTCTCTTCCCTCCACGTGGATTCTTAAACAAAAAAACCGAAGAAGCACCTGTAAGTCAGTCGGTAAATACTCCTGATGTTACATTAGAAGATAATCCAGTAGAAGAAATTACAGACAATGATTACGAAGGTTCAGAAAACGAAGAAACGCCGACTTCTACGGTCCCTAGCAGAAAATTAGATACGATTAAAATTCGTCCGTTTTCAGCTAGTTACAGAGCGCGTAGATTTCGACGTCAAGTGAGCCCACTGAGACCCACGACTCATCGTTTTCGTAGACCAGCATCTTACTTGGAAGACAGAATGGATTCTGATGTAAGCTTGAAAGAAGAAACCACTCCATCAAGTCTTAAAAATCCGACGAGGTATGGAACTCGTGGACGATCTTTAAGTTCCACCAGACCTTCTTTCAAATCTTCAATCAATGATAAGTCAGATGAGTATGACGATCACAATCAGTATTACAACAATCAGATGAATCGTGATAGAACCAAATCTGGACTTAATCGAAATAGTGTATCCAGAATCAACCCCTCAGCAACAGTTGGTTCCAACAGACAATTCACACTGAGAGAGAAAGATAGTACAAGTGCGGCTAGGCCAACCTATAAGAGACCATCATCGTTACCAACGCGTGGTAAAACAGATAACCCGCTGAGAACTAGAACCACTTCTCGAACTAGAAACGGATCTGTCAGAACATTAGGTGATACCTCAACCAATCGTCGGCTATCCAGCTCGCGTACCAACGGAAGAAATCGCAACAACGGCCGCATCCGGTCTTCTACCAGAGGAAAGAATTCGTTCGAAGATATCAGACAAGCGCCGTTCTATGAACCAGACACAGATGGCACCATAACAGTAACACATTACGTTCCAACAGAGGTCACCATCCCTGTGGTGAACAAGGGAGTGACTGAACAACGGAATATCATTACAGCTCAACCGAGTACAGAAATTTTGGGACCAAATCGCTACAGCACAGTGATTGGAGGAGATGGAAGGCAATTGGTGGTGATTGCGACTGAATCGACAGGCACCAACTCGCAGGGCGAAATTGAGATCACTCGGTTTTTGTTACATGAAACACCGACCACACGAGTGTCCCATACATTAACAACCTTTGGTGGTCGTCGAGCTTCTCAATCCATAATTGTACCCACAACCATTTATTCCGTAGAAAACATAGTATCAACAATACGACCTTCGTTAACGAGCGCGAATGCTCCTTTAGCAAATATTTTGTTATCGCAGCTTCTGTTGGGACAGTTGGGGCAACAGAATCCGAACGCATTGTTACAGGGAATTATGACGCAGGCAACTCCAACCACTAAGTTTAATACACGAACCACAACGTATGTGACCACCTTAACGAAACATCAAAGTACGGTAATTCCATTAACATTTCGCGGTAAGGAAATTTTAACGACACTCGTTGACACCTCAACCAATGTTGTAACAGCAACTGAGTTCATTACTGACACAGTTGTGGTAACACCAACTGCTGTACTACCAGCAGCAAATCTCAACTCCCTGCTATACCTTCTACAACAACCACAACAGCCTTTGTTGGATCCGTTATTTGCAGCAGCTCCATTGCTAACCCACAGTAATACTCTGCCTGGCGAGGCTGAGAGAAGAAATCAGCCAGTAGATTTTGACTATAAACCAGATAGTTATGAATATTCTGAAGAGGAAGATGAGAAAACAAAGTCGTTTGGTCGCACCGATGGTAAATCGAACGAGAAGAAGGATGAAAGCTCTGACACGCCTTCCGAGTCGAGTAGTGTTGTAACGTTGTATGTATCTGGAAAGCGACCGGGTGAATTTAGCACTGTTTTGAGTACAGTTAAAGTTGGAGAAGAAAGCACGACATTGAATAGAAGACGAAAACAAATTGAACAAAATACTATTATCCCATCTATCTCGCCATCATTAAACGCTGCGCCACAATCCACCACTTACACACTTTCGGCTAGCGAGGAAACTATAAATGCACATACACCAACCGAAAGTCTCGAGAGCGTAGTGGGTGACGTGGGACGGCATATATCTACGTCCATTCGAGCTTAATCTGACCTCGCTTTATTATAGAAACAAAACAATTTTTTTATGAAAACATGAAAAAATGTAGGTTTCTTGACTTTTGTATACAATTTTTTCTTTATTTTAATTTGTTTCAATTCATGTTATAGATACATTGTAAGGTTTAATTTTGTAAGTTAAATTATGAACACGTACATTGTAAGCCGTAGATATTATTGTAAAAGATTCATTGTAAGATTGCGTAAAGAATAAATATAAACAATCGCTGATGCGGGATGTCCTTACAATTGATATTAAGATTTCACTTGATAAAAAAAATTATGGCATAACAAACGATATTGAACTACAATGACCTTTATCTTTCCTTCTATTTACCTTACTAACGGCCTGACCAATCTTGCCATTACCACTGCCACTGCCGCCGCACGCGCGCCCACACGGTGAATATCTGAGACTCAAAAATCCCGCAAAAATCTCTAATTTGATTCAAGGGTTCTTTGATTAAAACTAAGGTTTTGAAACAGTTTTGGTTATAATGGCGACAGCTTTTAGTTTTGGTGTTGATGCGATATAGCTTTAGTCATATAAAAACAAAAATTAACGAAAATTCGTCACGAGATACGCATTTCCAGATGTATATCGTACAGCCTTAAGTGACTCTGATGGAAGACAATATGACAGTCACAATAATTATTATCCCCATCTTGCGGATGATGATGATGATACAGTTACCGATAGAGGGTACAGTAATGGATCACCTAGAAAGAGTGTCAAAATTCGGGTACCTGTTATACGCAGTAGAAATGCTCGTCAGCATGCAGTGACGGTTGTACGTCGAAGGCCAGTGGTTCCTTATTCTGTACCACTTCAACCTACCAGTAAATCCTTGCCAAGGACGGTTGTTCGGTCTCGTGTTCGAGAACCTACGTACGAGGATTTCCCACAGTCAAAAAGTGGCCGTCATAAAGTGACGATAACCCGTAGGAGAAAGCTTACTCCAAGTACCACAGAAGTACATCGCGAACGGGTTACAAGAAAGAAACTCGTCAACGTTAGACCTGTACCGAGACCCACGCCAGTTCCTGCCATCATCACTACAGGATTTTATACAGCGCCACCTGACGACGACTATGACTATGACGACGATTATTCAAGCGTAGAACACAATCATTACGACAGCACACCCGAACTAGAGGAAACATCGAAACCGTACACTTACAAATCTCGAAATACTTACACTCAACCTGTCGTTAAATACGAAGATGAAATTGAACCTTCTACGTCGAGCTTCCCAATCATCATTACCGACAACTTCTTCTTCCCCGTATCTCAGGAGGAAGATCACGAAGTTGTTGAAGAAGAGGAGGATGAATTCACTACGGAAGATACACCGGAAACTACAACTGAAGGAGAATTTACATTTGAACCAACAACATTTGCCCCAACAGAAGAACCGGTACAGATAACCTCAAAAATTCCAGAGGAACAAACACCAATCAGTCCAGAGGAACAGCAAGTTCCAGAGTTGAAACAGAAATCCAAACCTTCTATCAACGAATTGAGTTTCTCAAATACATCCAAGTATGAAGTGGATGACAAAAATTCACGTGATCGTTACGTCACGATCTCAAATATACCGCAATCTACCGAATTTACTGTTGCGCCAACAACTGAATCTTTCGAGTACGAAGAAGAAAATCAAACTGAACCACCGGAATCTAATCTAAAAGTTTCGAATGATACATTTGAGGTTCAGCAGTATGAAACAACAGAGGTACCAGAAGAAGCTTTGACTGTGCAACCAATTGAACCAGTTTTGAATTCGACGGTTCAAATCGAACCTCAGACTGTTGTCCCAACGGTCAATTCTTCGTTTACAGAAGAATCTTACGTCCCAAGCGTGATTCCTCTTGAGGAAATTTCTGCAAGTACTGCTGAGGAAACCAGTACATCCATCCGCCCTTCTAAAACTGTACAACCAGTTACAACTTCGAGTTCTAAAGAGACTGAGGTTGAACTAACGGTCCCTCAAATTTTACCATCAACGCCAGAACTATCAACCTCTGAGAGTTCTAGCCAAACGTTTACGACTCCAACGCCAGAATTAATGACTAGTGTTTATTATACTGATACAACCGTGACGTCAACGAGATTAAGAACGTACACGTATGTTGTAACTAAACTGAATGGACTAGAGACAGAAGTTACATCTTCAACAACTGTCCGACCGAAAGAGACTGTCCTAACGTTAAAAGTACCCGTTACGATAACACTCCCCCCAGTAGCGGCATCTACGATGACCTCCACAGTAACTCAAAATAATCCTGACTGCAGTAGTGGTAAGTGATATTTTTACACATTACAACTAACAGAAATGGTTACTATAGTTTTGTTTTCTTCAGATCTCTTGAGGTTCATTTTTTACGACTTTTTGGGTTTAAACATTTTTTCCATGATTGGAAAAGAATATAAACACAAAAACTGTGAACAATGGACTTGGTAATTTCAAATAAAGGAAAAAATCAACGAAATCAAAACAAACCCAACAATGTTGCCAACATCATTGTTGTTATGATTAGCCACCTGTGGACTCTTTTTCATAATAGATTGAGATAACAAATTTTGGACTAATCGTAGAAAAAAGGTTAAGAGTTAGGATATTAGTAAAGTCTTTTTACTAAATGTCAATAATGAAGATAAATAAAGATAAGAAATACTAAAAAGTTTTGAAGTTCGAAATCGGAATGAAACCGAAATAGAACCGAAATAGAACTAATGTATAGTTAAGTCAAACAGGTACAAAACAAGTTGGGATCTTTTTGGATTATTTTTATAAAAAATGATTACAAAATTCTCTTTAAATTCAATTGTTTTTACAAAACAAAAGTAACCATTTCTGATCATGAAGAAAACAAAAATTACAAAAATTAGCATCAATGCCAATGAACATATAACGTGAACAACTTTTTGTACAAAGACGACTAATTAGCATAATATGATGTACTTCAAGTTGACATTTGATATTATTCAGCTGGATGGTTTTTAACCACATGATTGTAAATTATTTTTCCTTTGATATCCTCTTTCAAATAAGTTGTTTCATAGTCTTGCTTGTTCTTATAAAAGTTTTGAACAAAAAAAATTATAAACTTTTATATGAACATACAATATTACTATACAAAATTTGTAGAATTGAAATGATTTCAAACAAAAACTTGACACTCAGAAATCTGAACAAAAATGTACAAATTTTGTCTTTATTGTGTATTATAAACTATGTAAAAAAATCTCTTTCTCTTCTTCTTCTAAACCGTATTTAACTGGCTTCTGAATATCTGTTAGCCTTTCAAAACTATTGATATTTCTACTCCGTTGTTCAAATAAGATATCTGTTTCTCTCATACTTTTTTCACCCGATGTACATAATTCTATGACTTATAAACCATATTGTATATACTTTTCATTACGATGATTTCTTCAAGTTTAAATTTTTTCTTTGGCATGTTATAAATACGAACGTTGAATTGTAAATTTGTAATCAATAATTATCCTGGGACTGAATAAAACAAAATTATATTCTCTGTACAAATTTAGTAGATTATAAAATAAAATTGTTCAATCTATCTTAATAAATTCTCAGTTAAATGACTTGTTTTCATTAATGATTTAAAATCAAATTAAATGACAGAAAATACGGAGAAATCAAACGGCGATGAGAAAGATGAAGAAGAAGGACGAAGATTTAATTTAGCAACCCGTGTGATGAAGAACGGTGTTGAAGTTATTGTAGCTGGACCTACTCCTGCTTTACGATGGGAAAATTCAAATATGCAACCGACATTAACACTTTCAGATGCAGTAGTCATGTTGCTTCCGCAAGAAAGGCAGAATGAGTTTGTTACAAAAACTTGTACGACTACATTCACCTACTTAAATACAATCACTAAAGATGGTACCACCATTGTTACTACAGACCAACAGGTATTTTTTCTACAAACATCCATTTCTAACAACAAAACAACAATCAAACAACAAATCCATCTAATTTAACAAAAAATTAAAAAAAATAAAATAAAATAAAATAAAATAAAGAAACAAGTAAAATTGTAAAATTAGGAAAAGTGAAACGACAAAATTACTGTTGGAATAACTTATTGAGCTCGAGGGTAAATGTTACATTATAGGTAATAGCTAATACAGCAACAGAAGAGCGACACAGAAAACCAGCGTCTGAAGCAGCAGCCTACACGTTAGAGACATCGCCAACACTTCATACTGAAGTGTTCAAAACGACCTACAAATATCTGACTTTGAATTCCGATCATCCTGATGAGAACAATGCCTTAGATAGCAGCTCTAAAGTGATAATGAACACCGTTACGGCTCCGCAATATTACCTGGATATGATACTGGAGCCGTCGGAAAACGCCAAGCCAGAAACAAATACTTATTTCAGTACGAGAGTTTTGGAGAAAACTTTGGTCGAACATGGGGTTACCAAGATTGACACTACTAGCGATACAGTTACTCAGGTGAAAAATTATATAATGTAATAATTTATTTCAACTTTTGGAAAACAACTTTATTATACAACATATATATAATTTATATTATAAAATTATACAGAAAATATATTTAAAAAATTATATTTTATAAATAATTTATGTTAAAATATATTTTAAGAAAATATACAGAATGATACATCATAAAGAATTATTTCTGTTTCTATTTATATATTATTTATTAATTATTTATTAAATTATTATATATTATTTAAGAATTTCTATTATATAGAAATAGTACAGAAAATATAAATTTATATTTTACGTATAATTTATATTAATATTAAAATAATCAAAATATATTATTATTAATGTAAAAAAAAAAGTTTTAGTGTATATAATTTTAAGTTTTCTATTTGTTTCATTGTTGCAGTTGATTATAACAGAATCTGGGCCGACTCCGAAACCAACCAGCGTGACAACAACTATGACCGCACTGGACAACTCTTCAACAGCTACAGATATGACGAAGACATATTATATCACCTACACATATTACAACACATATCTAGAAAATGATAGTACAGTTGTACGTACGAACATTGCAACTTCCACAGACGTCGTTTTGGAGAAGGCTCCGGCCAGAAAAACAACAACTAAACCAGCCCAGACAACTGCGACCCCAGAACCAATTCAGATCTTTGCAACAAAAACTTATCTCACGACTTATACATACTTCACCACCTTACTTCAGGTTAAACCAAAAAAAAAAATTGAAGTTATTTCTATTTTTAAAGATTCAATCTGAAATGATTTATTTCCATATTTATTTCTATTATGAATGAATGAGAAAATTGATTAATTTGTTTAAGGATGGTATTTAACAAAGACATGATTAAGTTATTGAATCATTGTTGTTTTTAAAATTTGTTTGAAAATGTTTTGTTGCGTAATTTGAATAGGAAGAAATGAAAATAGAAAAAAAAAGCTAGAGAAAATAGAAGAGTGGGAAATAAAAATGTTGTATTCAATTAAACGTCGAAACAAATAACGCGCGTACTCTGATTTATTAAAGTGTGCTTCATTGGTTCGTGTAGGCTGGTACCGATGGCGAAACATCTACAACAATATCGTCCCGATCGCACATCGTTGAGAATGTTGTAACCGAGTCGATCGCTCCCAGCTTATTAGACGCAGGATACATGAATGCTCTGCTGACTTCTTCGCATTATTCTGATTCAGTGAAGAATGTGGTCACCGGCTCGACGATCATTTTTTTTGATAACGACGATCAGATCAAAGCCACCCCAACCAGCGCTCCGGAATCCACGCCGGCAGTTGGCGCTGAAACCGCTGATAAGAACGTTTCGCAAACGACCGTCGCGGATCAAACATATTCAGAAACTAATGATGTAACGTCGAAACCTGTACCTGCTGAAAACGAGCAGTTTGCAGTGAGTTTTATTTGCCGCCTTTTTTTCATCCTTCTAATTTTACTACAAAAAACACAATCAACTTTCAATGTTGTTTGAAAAAAATGTTGGCCTTTTTTTGTTGTTGTTGTTCTTGTTATAACTCAACTTTTGCAGGCTCAAATTTTTCGTCTCGAGTCCGCTCTCTTGATTACAATTTTAAATTTCAATTTTTAATTCAACTTTGATTTTGTTAATGTAATATATTAGGTTAAAAAAATGATTAAAAAAAATGGATGTATGAGTTGTGATTTAGTTTTGATTAGTTTGGATTTTTTGTTAGGATGAAACTTCGAGCGAGAGTAGTCAGGATGGACAGAAAAAGCCGGCGCAGAGCAGTGGTGATCTACAGATGAGTAATCTGTTAAGCCTCGGTTCACTCGGAATCAATAGTCTGTCAGCACTCGGGCCTGTTATTACAGCAATGGCTGGTCTGTTGCAAGGAAAGTCATCAGCCACACGTCGCAATGACACCGCCCCTATATCTGCAATAAGTGAAACTGCAGGAACCACAACGACCACGCAAAGGTCGCCCATTTATATACCGGTTGCTGATTTTGTCGACGGTGATATCGAAACTGCCGAAAGTCAGAATATAGGTATCAAAAAATCATTATTTTCAATATAAATCAAAATTTATAATAAAATATGTATACGATATATATAATTCAACTGTATTTTAAAGTGTATATACCCGCACGGACGAAAATATATTTTGAAAATATAAACAAAATATATTTTTTTGTATAAAATGTATTCCGGCAATAAATATAAATTGGTTTATATTTTGTTTATAAATTCCATTATATAAATTTATAAAATATAAAATAGAATATATTTTGTATATAAAAAAATATAAAAAGCAGGAATAAGTATAATAAAATAAAATATATTTTAGCGGATACATTTTCATCCGTGCGGGTATTATTTTATAATAAAGATAAAGAATCGTACTTATTATTGAAATTTTATATGAAATATTTGATTTTCAATACAAAATTATCAGTAAAACGTAAACTTGAAAATTTTTTAATTTTATTTTAGGACACCTGGCAAAAATTAAACCGAACCATCTACCAGAAACGAGACACAAGGTAACAGCGAGTTTATCAGACGGGATACCAATCTCGCCAGGTGAAATCATTTTGGCGAACAGTGACGTGATCATTGGAAAGCCTGGAAAAATGGCCCCACGACCACCTAATACATTTCTCAAATCGGACCAACACGTTGGTCTGAAACCGCCTCCACTACCGGTTCCAAAGATCCCTGTTCATCCTGTACTCGAAGTTCTCGATCAAGATCGTCAGTCCGGGAACGATCCTGGGAACCAGAAATTGGAGATTGTGTCGGCCCACCAGGTGTACGAGGATCACATCAAACATACTGTACCATCGCAAAATTTTTTATCTGAAAAGCAGTCGCAGATGATCTTGCATCCAATCCAGTCGCAGTCTTCCAAATCTGTATCTTCGAAGTACGATATCTTGGATAACGATCCGCTTTTAAAACCGCCATCCAAGTTGAACCAGCTTCACCTTAATAATGTTATGGGTCAGGGTCCTGAATCGATTATGAAAAAGTGGAGTCCCAAGGATCCTTTCTCGTCGCTGTCTAATGTCGAAACTGAGGTATAAAAAATTAATTGTTTTAAACAAGATTTGAAATTTTCAACAATCTGAAAACAAAAGGAAATTTTGAAAAAGATTTATTTAAGGATGTTATTGGGATATAGTGAATGGTGCAAAATTGAAAAATTTCAGTTGTTAATTAATCTTTGAACTATGCTCTATCGATTTCCGTCATAAAAAACTGGGCAATCCTGCTTACTTTTTGAGAAATCACACTTTGAAATGTGGAATTTTTGAGTCACTTTACACGCACGCTTATGGCGAGCTTAGGACTTTGTCAGTTTTGGCAATGAAATTTAATGCCTTACAAGTTACTCACAGTGCTAAAAAACAACGTAATTATAAATGAGATGCTAATGTTTCGAATACCGGTGATAAAAAGTAGGCAATCCTGGTCCATTTTTAAGATAATTTAGATTAAAAATGAAACTTCCGGCATTAAATTACGACAGCTAGAACGATATTACCGACTTGGCAACAGTGTTTTGTAAACCGACCAATGAGAGCGCGGAATACACAGAATCCTGACTCTTTGTTTCACTTTTCTTATACTTAAAAACTGTCCTTTAACGTTTCTGAACGAAAGTTTTGCGCTGTGATAATCAACCGATTTTGAGTCTTCCATGCTTGCTGATCAAAAATGTAAACAGAAGCAGACGACTTTCGCGCGCGATTGCAGTGTTGCCGCGTTTATTCCGCTCGCTTCCACGCGATTACTAAAAGCTAGTCAAATTATTACTAAAAACGTTGAATTTCTTTTATTTAACAGTATTATTTGAACAAGTGCTTTCTTTGTTTACATAAAAATGAATAATATTTTTATAGAAGTATCAAAACAAACAAAGTTGCCTCTGGGTATATATGTTCATTCAATAATTATTATGTTGAGTCCCGTAGGATCGAATAACATCCTTAAGAGAAAGATTTCTTTTGAAAAAACGTTTCTTAGTTAACCCATTGCCGTTAATACCTCTAGCGCCCTCTGCATAACCTTAAAGTGTGAAAGCCAATAGAAAATACGTATTCCTATAGCCATTTCACTCTAATCGAAGGACAGAGAATACTTTGCCTACTTCCATTGGTCCACACACACATGTAGCAAACTGTCATTTTTATAGGATTTTTTGGCATACCACCGTCAATGGGTTAAACAAAAATTTAATTTAAAATATTAATTTTAATTCGATAATTTGGGATTTTTAGATCAAAGTATCAGTGGACGGAGGAAAAGAAAATCATTGGTTGGATCACGCTGATGACAAGACCGAAAATCTCGATGACGATCAGCAGAAATCAAAGCCTCCAAAAGTTGTGGTCCATCAGGTACCTCACGTGATCGACCGGGGTTCAGGACAGTCTCTGTTGGTGAACATTCAACCGAGTCAAGTGGCGAATGTGGTGATACCCCAGGGAGGAACACAAGCGCTCATTTTTGGCGACACAAACGAGCCGCATATAAGTGGACAATATTTCGATGAACCTTCGCCCCATCCGGAAACAGATCAAAGTTTCTATAATGTAATTCTTCCTTAATAAAACATTTTAAACAAAACATAAAAAAATGGTTTATTGAAACAAAGTAAACACGATTCATAGAGAAATAGAAAAATTGCAAATGTTTCAAGTAATTTAAATATTTCAATTCAAAAATGAAAGTAAAATATTGAAAATATGTATAAAAGTATAAAAGATAAAAGTAGTTGTAGATTTAGAAAGATGATAAAAGTAGATGATTTGAGCGAGATGACTGAGTTTTGAATTTCTTTTTTAGGGCAAAATAGATGGGACACACTTCGTCTCGAATTACGGTACGAAAAACCAAAAGTTAGGAGGCCAAGTGAACCTTGCGAAACAGCCGCAAGTGATACCACTTTCTCTGAACCAATTCCAAGGCGAACAATCGATGGTAAAATCAGATAAGCGTCCGTTCGATCGTTTTTCCATTCGCCGGCCAGAAATTCTGAATAACAATCAAGGTCACGTTCAGACGGAGATTCTTGTACACCACAAGCCGGAAATGTTGAACAATCGTCATCACGTGATCTCGCATGCGAACCTGCCTCCCCAGAGGGAACACTCGATGTTGCACAAGCCCATAGAATTGTCTCCACCCAGACGGACCGAGATTTCGCCATCCGGCGATTCTATTCAGGATCACGTTCTGTTTGGAAAAGCCCCTCACGATGCGGATAAGAATCTATCCAACAACAAAAAGTCGGACAAAAAGTTGTTGAGGATACCGTCGAACAGGAGGCCGAGGCCGCCCTCGATCAGGCCCCGTCCACCCTTGAGGGGGCCGATTTTGAATCAAAACCGACCCAATCGGATCGATCGACCACATGGCATCTATCCCACGCGCTTACCAACGAGAATCGAGAACGATCTTACGGTACCACCGAGGACCACACCGTACAATTACAAGATTGGCAATTTCGAGTCCAACTGGTATCCAAATTATACGTACAATTTGGCTTTGGATCTGCCACAAAAACCTGGAATCATCTTCGATAATACACCTCAGGTTTGAACTATTCAATTTTTGATATAATGTCATTTCCTGTTATACACTTAACTAGCGTAGTTTTATTATTCATGATTAAAATTAATCTTTTCAATATAAAAATGAAATTTTGTTAATTTCGAGTTTGGGTAATTGAAATACGAGGAACGTTATATTTTTTTTTCGAAGTTTTCAATTTTCGTAAAATTGTTTAAACTGAAAAAGTTGAGTGTGTATATTTTATGAAAATGTGATGTATAATATGGTTTATTTGTCATTTCATTTAATGTTAAATTTGATTTTTTGTTGTTTTACAGGTGATTTTGCAAGAATCAATTCCACTGTTGAACAAAACCTTCCAAAATCCTCCTCTCTTGATGTTCCAACCGGAAAGCGACCAGATACCAACCGGAGCAGTTGAGTACTACAATCCCAACTTCAACCAGGAAGAGAAAAATCGTCAAGAGGATAACAATCGACAGGAGGATAAAAATCGACAGGATGATAAAAATCGACAGGAGGACAAGAACCGCAAATCTCAACCGGAAGTTCAAGAAGACGAAGAAGAAGAGGAGGAAGAAGACGTGAGCGATTCGAACGTCGAAGCGTCTGACAATGTAAAAATCATCAACTTTATAAAAAGCCACTCCGACACCGCTTCCAAAAACGTAACCGATTTTGAGAACAGGGGAAACTATACTTGGAACTTGAAAGTCACTGATGAGGGTGACAAAAATGTAACAACTGAGATTTCGGACAAGTCTTTCGAGACCCTCGTCATTGACAGCGCGCCTGTCAAAGTTGACGTTGAACCGGAACAACATTTCAGAAACAAAACCACTGATAGTAATCCGAACAGGCGATACCAAACGAATGTTTCTGGCGAACCGAACGGACATGGTCGTCCGTTTTCGGTCACCCCAACGAACGGGGCGAAAAAAGAAAATCCGCCGGCGCAAAAGGAGGTCAGCGATCCGAACCAGTATCGCGTTAAACAAACGATTTCCGTTGATTCCAACACTGTCAAACCGACAAACCAGGAACAACATGGGAAATTTGAAAATTACAGAAACCAGACGAGTCTTCAGGACAAACACATCCTTGCTCATCCTGAGTATCCTCATATCTTGACCAAACCTCGGCCTCAGGTTCCAAATCCCGTTGTAATCTCAACGGGAAACTCGAAAAACACAAATGCCCACGCCAGGCCGAATTTCAACTTCTCTCAGAAACCCGAAGAGGGGAAAATTCAGGAGAGGCCGTCGATGATCTTTTCGAAACACACTCCGGCGCAGGAAAATCCGCTGACGAATTACCAGTTTGGTTTTGGGAATGAGGGGGATAAGAAGAATCCTGTGAGTGTGATGAAGAATCCTGTGCCGTCGCAGGATATGGTGCCGCCACCGAGGAAGCTTATCATCAATCAGAAACATGCGATTGAGAAGAATGTCGTGGGACTGTCGCCACCTCCCATTCATATCACTACGACTAGTAGGCCGAAAAATTCGGATACTAATGATGCTGGACTCAGACCACCGCCTTTGTATATACCGTTGAATGAGAACAGCATCACCTTGAAACCTCCTACGCCCAAGGTCAGCATGACCCCACCCGAACCTTCGCATGGGAGACCGTTCCTCGCCGATATCTTATCAGAGGTAAAAAATGAAAGTTGAATGAAGAACAAAGTTATTATTTTTTGATCATTTCTTTGTTTCTCGTTCTTTTAATTTTTTTACATTTTTTATATCTGTTGAAGTTTATTCGATTTTTTCTCAAGTGTTCAAATGTTTCGTTCAAATTTGTCTAATTTTTTAAAGTTGTTGTATTCTTTCAATATTTTTTAGTAATTTTTTCTAAAGTTTGACATTTGTTTTAACTTTTTGAAATTTTGATCATTTTTTAAAACACGAAAGATGCAACATGAAGAACAAACTTATTAATGTTTTTTTTTTTAATTTCTTCGTATCTTGTTCTTAGATTTCATATATTTGTTTAAGTTTATTCGATTTTTTCTCAGTTCAAATATGTATCGATTTAAATTTGTCTAATTTTTTAAAAGCTTAATATTTTATGTGAATGAAGTTATCCACGTGGATCATCCACGAAGTGGAACTTACAAAATTTTTGACAAAAAAAAATTTTTTTAGTCCTGAAACTTTAGTCGAAAGTGATATTTAGGCAAAAAAATAATGCGAAAAAATAATGTTTTTGTACAGAAGAAGCAATTTTTTTTTTTTTTTTTTTTTTTTTAGTAAGTGT
>JAAMPD010000928.1:0-33280 GCA_025266255.1 Trissolcus basalis
CCTGCATTATTCACATAAATTGTATACATGCAATAAAATTTGTTGAATTTTCTAAGTTTTGAAAAACCAAAAATTATTTTTTTTCGTTCGTTTATTAATTTTACCAAAAAATTTTTTGATGTAAACGATTTATGTAAATAGTGCAGCACAATGAGAAGTTATATTTACTCAAATTTGATGTAAATCATTTACATAAACGGTGGTTATCAGGGTTGGTACAATGAACATACAGATACTTTCAAAAATTAGTAAAGCTGAAACAATGTGGCAAATGCAACCGAAAAAATATGCTGTATGTGAAATTATATGAAATTTTACAGACAGTATATGTTTTTTCTGATCAGTTTTCTATCTGAGAGTTAATCACACAAAATAATTTCAATTTATTATGAAATTTCAATTTTTGTTCATTTGCTTTTTGAGAAATCGCGGTTCAGTATTGTTTTTCAATATTCTCGTTCACTCTCATTCACTCTTTCATTCACTCTCATTCACACTTGTTCACTCTCATTAACTCTCATTAAGGTGATGCATAAGTCAATCTCATGTTGTCTTTCTCACATTCGTAGTTGCATCGTTAACACCATCTTTATCGCACCTATACGACTTATGCATCACCTTAATTCTGCAGTGCCGTTAAACACTTCCTTTGTTTAAATATGTGTAATTGCTTTAAATAATGTTGAAAATAAGTTTGTTCTCAATTATGGTGGTTCCAGCGTAAAGTCGTTTATGTCAGAATTTCATAAAATTTAAATCACGTGCTCTATTCAGTAACACACATGTGTTAACAAAATTTTAGAACGATTGACCATTTCGTTTCGAAGATATTTGTCTTTGAAAATCGATGTTTTTGTTTTGATCGAACAAGATGTCAGATTTTTTCAAAAAATTACCATAACTAACTTTAGATATTGAAGATTACTGGGGAAAAGTTTAAAAAATATTGACCATCTATTTTAGGAGCAATCACCTTAACGAAATTTTCAATTTCAAAATGGCTGATTGTGATTGGTCGGTAAGGTACAGTTCGATCAAAAAGTTTATTCGCACAAAGCATAAAAATCACTTGAAAATCATCAAAAAATTCTTGACATGCAAAAAAAAAAGTATTTCAAGATTGTTTTTTTATTTTTTCCTTATATGTATATGAAAATTCGTGATATAAACTTTTTGTTTTGATTATCTACGCTGAAACCACCTTAATGTATGATTCTTGCGTAACCAATTGCGCAAGGATTTGAATGATTGTTTTTACTTAACCAAATGACAGTTGCATTTATTAAACTCATTTTGAGGACTATTGTTCAAAAGAACAAGTGCAATTATGTAATTTTTAGCATATTTGATTTTATAATTAAACTGTACACTATTTTTTAGTCTACGGATTTACAATGAAATATAGATACAGAGATTAAACAAATTTTTAAAATAAAAAATGACTCAGGTCAATTCCATGCTTATTTTATTCAACTCCTAACTGTAAACACATACACGATTTTTATGAAAAAAGTGTGACTGTGTGACATTTACCATCTTTAAAAGAATATCATCTAATGGTACATCGAATATCTAAAAATGTTATGCTATCATTTAATGTAGAAAATATAGCCATTACGTACAGTTAATTATTTGGATGAAAGATTTATACAGTAATTGACAACCATGTCAATAATCACAAAATGCGCTTGAACATTATATTATAATGGTCTTCAGTTTAAATTCTAATACTGAAAAATGATTTATAAATTATATTGTATTTCTAATTGTCTAGGCAGTTACAGTTCATACCCATACATTGATGATACGGTCATTTACAGTAATTAGGAATTAGTTACTTCACGTGGTTGAAAGTGTTGCCTTTTTATTTCAGAGAGTTCCAAATATTCTCAACGTGATTTTTATCTGTTGTTTTGTTGCTTTCAAGTGAATTCAAATAATAAGTTTGTAAATTATTTTATCAATGGCTTTTGTAAGTATCTCGAGTTTCTGAAAATATCTCATAACAGTAATTATATACAATCTCATCGCAGACGGAAGCTTCTTTGACAAACATCATATTCTTTCTTTTTTCACATGGAGTAGAACTGAACGAAATCGTAAGAATGGAAACAAGGTGAATTGAAAAGTGTTTAAACAAAATTAAAATTTAAGAAACATGATTTGTAATTGTGTAAGCTCGGTTGTTTTGTGAGTCAACTGAATAATGTTTTGATGAAGACACAATAATTTAATGTGCTGTCATAGGGCAATTTCAGCATGAAATACAAATCAAGCGACAAATATTGGCGTACGTATATTAGTCAAATAGCAAAACGAAATTCCGCAATACATTTCACTCTGACCGTTATCGTTCCGCGATTTTCACTTTTAGAGTAATGTCGTTGATTGAACCAGTACATTGATAAAGTTATTATGCTCCCCACGAGGGATTCATTTTCCTCAATGGGATTTAATATAATGATTCAGCGTTGGACGAGCGTGGCTTCTTGATTTTCTCTAAGTTCTTGATCACTAGGTCATGCAACGAACAGTAACGGTTGCGAATTTCACACATCACCAACCACAGACTTATATACTCCTTTTCGTCGAGTTCTTGAACCGCTCTCCTGTAGTCCAAAATGTGCGGATATTTTGCCACCTTGCTTACAACTTTTCCTCGAGACACAAAGTACCTACAATGAATATACAAATTAAACAAATTTCATCATCACTCAAGACTCGTTTTTATGTGTTTTGTACAATTTTTAAACCTTGAAATTTGTTCAAAGAAAGCAGCAGCTTCACTCTCAACGGCCTGAACTTCAGCCAAAGTATCCTCCTGGATGGAGACACCAAAGTTGTTACCGTCCTCGATTTTAGGAATCATAAATGAAATCCACATTTTCAACTGAAAACATTAATTAATCAGAAATTAAATTAAACAACCTTAGAATAATGAGAAGGTGTAGAGTCAACCGGGGTAAGAGTGACAATTCGGGGTAAACGTGACACCTGACATAACTTTTATGATTTTAAAAATTTTTATACTTCAAATCATTCAAAAGAATCATTATTAATCAATAAACTTATGTATACAATGAAAATCGAAGAAAATTTTATTCATTTGCATAAAATATGAGGTGTCACTCTCTTAAATTGTTTCTCATCTTAATACATACAACGTTGGAATCTTCCAAGAGTTGTCGAATATAAGGCTTGACTATTTTGATGAGATCGCAGAGACGCTGATTACAAGGAACAGGCCCGTTGGGAAGCGCCATTACTTTGGTTCCCGGCGTTTCTTGCTCCTCGGAGTTGTTTTCGATTTTTTTCTTTTTAGCCGGTGGCGAATCATCGGAATGGTTGAGTGCGATTGGTTCTGGAATGGGCACGTTCAAGTTTTGGTGAACATCGGTCAAATTTTTGCTCCGAAAACCGGGTGTTTCCAAAATCTGATTCAACTCTACTATCTTCTCAGGAAATCCTTTCAGCAATAATTGCTCAGCCTGAAATAATGTTTTTTGGATAAATTAATTATTTATGATCTTCCATTACTCCAAATGAATGCTTTACTAATTTTTTTTCTTCTTTTTTTTTATCTTGTATGTTTTATTTTTATCTCTCTTACATATTATTGAGAAAAAAAGTAATATTCAAGCTCATTTGAAAGAAACGATGAATAATTGGATACTGATATAAAAAATGTCAATTTACCTTGGTCTTTAAGGAGTCCTTATACTCTTGTACCTGTAAATCAAACTAAAATGAATGAATGGTATAATAAAGTTTGTTGTAAACATTGGTTCGGCTGAATACAGCAAAAAGAAAGACAAAGATGAACACACATGAAAAGTCTGTTTGACATTGTCACCGCAATTTGAATGATGAGATTTTGACAGCCTTTTTGGAACCATGTTTACAACTAATCGATCAATAATTATTATAACTGAACGAGATGTCAGTGGTCCGGTGATCACCAACAACTAAACATCTGAACGATGCTACAAATGTCATCTTGTTGACATTGTCATTGAAAAGTATCTGGATTTTGTATAAAAACTTTTTGCTAAAAGTCAGAATGAAACAAAAACACAATAAGGATACAACCTGGGATTTGCAACACATACGATTAAAGAAGAAAAGTTAATAATGAAATCGGATTTGTTAGTTTTGTTAGTTATTTTTTGTTAAAAACGAGCTATAAGTATTTACTATTTTCATGTTCGTCTAAGGTTGTTGGATACAAAACGAGATTGCACGCTCTTTTGTCGACCTAGGTTAGGATCAATGGCAATCTCAAGCAGAAGGTTAAGCCAGCCAGAAGTTAACCTCAAAAAATTGTAAAAATAATAGTAGGACTTTACGAGATCACAATTTAACAAAAATAATGTAAGAAAACTGTCAAAAAACGACTGCGTTTAAGTTTCCCGATAAACGGTTGAGACTAAGTTATTGTTGTGATTCGTTTGGAAAACTGGCTCGGCGTACTTTGCGCATCTTTATTTATGATTGTTGATCGAATAGATTGTTGATTGTTACCTTTTGCGCCGTTGTGTCTCCCATTATATGTGCTTTAAAAAAAGGTGTATAAAATATAATAAATTACTTATAAATATATAAAGTGTTTGCTTCGATCAAAACGTGCAGCAACTTCGAACAGGAAGTTACTCTACTCAAACGCGCTCAAACCTCAAACTCCCCTTCAACAAGGGGTAACGGGACTAATCATACGCAAGTCTTTGTTGTTATTTAGATGATTCTGAGTCGAATTTTTATTGAATTTTTGTTTCAATTCGTTAAATAATTTTATTTAAAAATTCTGATCATAATTTCATTTAAATATCATTGATAATTTTATCGGTACAAAATGGGCGCGAAACTTTGATTTTCAAATCGTAGGTTTATATTTGCACATCCAATAATTTGTTTTAAATTCAAATTATAAATAAACTGAAACTAGAATTAAAAACAAATGCAAACACTTATTAAAAATTTGAAACGTAGCGATTCATGATGTAAATTATAAAGTTGAAATAATTTTTGTAAAATAAATTTCTAAAGTGATGAGATGACAAAAAGTGTACCAGAGAAAACCAAATATACGTTTTATTTGCGTTTGATTTTATAACAGAAATACATCCTGTTTTAGATCTCTTGATTTTTAACACTTGAGAAAAGAATCTTTTCTCAAGTCGGCGTTTGAAAAATCGTAATTATTTTTTTTCACAGCAATCATCATTTTTGTACTCTCTTGTGATGAATTCTTGTGAACTTATTGTCACAGAAGCATCTTTTTGAGTGTTCTCAGATCCAGATTTGCGAAGAATTATTTTCAGACTCATCATTGATGGATTTCTGTTTCTTCTGTAACTTGTGAACTTTACTCATTTTTAAGCTGAAACTTAATGTTTTTCATTCAGAGATTTTTCTTTGATTGAATTGAACCGGCCGTGTAGCAATTAGAATAATTTTATTACTTTTATTTACACGATATTTGTGCGACATTACTGAAATTGGATGAAGCACATAAATTATTTGCAAACAAATTTCTCTCCTAATCTTTCATCAATCATTCTAATCTCACATTTAAATAACTGATGTAAAACAACATTTTACAGTATCAAATTTAATAAAACGTCGCAATCATCTCCAAGATATCACTGTGTCCCTGGTTGTCCCAGCTACAACTAGCTCTAATGAAATATGTTTTTGAAGTCGTGTCAAAATGTTCTCTTGACACAAAAGAAGGAACGATTCATTAATTTATAAATGTATTAAATTCTTTTATCATGCAGGTTGAGTTAACAATAATTCTTGTTCAAAAAATCGTATCAATTTTATAAGATACTTTTTTTTTCTGAAATATAATTCACGATCAACAATAATAATATCCATATCCTCCTCCGCCACTTCCTCCTCCGCCTCCTCCTCCTCCATATCCTCCTCCTCCTCCTCCGCCTCCCATTACCCCTCCTACTACTCGTCCAATGACAGGTATATGGCCAATAATATTAGAAATTTTATGTCCAACGTTCGACTTTATTTTTGAAGCAGATAATCCAATACCCACATTCAGACCCAAATTTTTTTCTTTCATTTGTTGTCCTTCCACATACTTTCCGGCTTGACCCGCGGTTTCTCCTATTCCAATTGAAAAGCATTGGACTGTAGTCTGAAATTAAAAAAAATTTGGTATTCAAATACTTATACTCGATTTCCTCACAAAGAATTATTTTGTTTTCATTTTTGTATAAAGTAAGTGTACCTTTCATCGACATTTTTATGTATGAATTTATGCCATAGAATGTGAAAGTTTTTTGAAATATGTTCAGATGTGTAATGGAAAATGTTTTATTTCTGTGCTGATTTGCTATAACCAGTTAACGTCATAGGAATTACATATATACTTAAATGATTATATTACAATTCCCAACAGAATTAATCATTTGAAATAAAAAAATGATTAATTTTACTTGTTTATGAGTTTGAGAAGAATTTTTTTTAGTTCAGTACTTAGTTTGTACTTAGTACAGAAGAGTAAATAAAAATCCAACTCAACATGATACAAACATTTACGACAAATTAGAAGACTATAGTTTTAATTTAAATGCGTGCGTTTTTGTTACGTCCAGACAAAAATCTGAGCCATGAAGACTAGGTGGTTCAGATTTTTTTCTGAAAACATCTGAAACCTAACAAAAATGCAACCAACTTGATTATTACTTACTAAAAATATTACAAAAATGATAGAAATAAACAGCAGAGTAACATTTGACATTTTAAATTAAAATTCAATCAATAAATTAAAATAAAATAAAATCCAATATTCACTTTAGATTAACAATTGGAATTACACGATTTACCAACATTACTATCGTTTATATACAATTTTCTAGTGATTTAACTGTCAGTTGATATTTTTTCTATTACTACAAGACAGCAAATTAACTTGTTAATATATATTATAATGTTAACTACCCCATTTTAATATATTACATAATTAACATCTCCCAAGATACACACTACAAACATGAAAAGTAATTACTATTCGTCATTCGTATTATCAAAAAATTAAATGAGAAAATGAACAACAACATTTCTTGACAAAGAAACAGACAATTTAATTTGTACAATGTCACAAAATAAATAAATTGCACAAATTGAAATGTCTATTTATTAACGAGATTAAATTTTTGAACATTGGTATATATTACATAATATGAAATTAACTTTTTAAAACATATATATTATGAAATAATAAAATAGAAAAATGACTGAGATCTGTCCAATAAACGTAAGAGCAAAGCATTTTAATTTAGATAATTAAACTTTCAAGAACTACTGCGAATGATTTCGACAAATAATAACATTAACTTTATGCATGTGACCTACATTAACAAAAAAACAAATATATATTTTAATTCAAGAATGTATTTTGGTACCAAAATATGAGACTAGAAATAGAGAAATAATATTAATACTTAACATTATACTCATCCAAATCGGTCGAAAACTATTCAATTTGAAACTGAATACAAATAATTAAATAACTAGTTGTAGCACTTATTATCTGCAAAAAATTAATCAATTGAAAAAAAAACAGTCCTCTTAAGTTTAGTTACATATTTCTGTGATGATTATATGAAAAACTAACTCACCGAATGGAGCATCGTGCTATCTAATGAGAACATACCACTACCGCTGAATTCAGGTTTCAAATGATAAAGATACAGCGAAAATTCATCCAACTAAAAAATGTTTTAATTTCCACTTACAAACTGTTAAAGCAGTTTTACCTATTTACGACACTTGTGCTCGCTATTATAAATATTATTAGCGTTTTTATTTTTTAATTCTAATAATATATGAATATTTATAAGTTTCAAGTGCAAAATAAATTTCATCAATTAAGTAACTCCAATATCAAATCAAGTTCACATCAATTAAGTGTTCAAAACAAAAGAAATCCATTGAGTTAACTTTTTTTAAACGTAAAAATGTACTGAAATATATCAAAATACTTTATTCGAAAATTCGATTGTCATACCTGGGAAATGCAATTTTCATCATTAATTGTCATAGACAACTCATTTACCAAATCGGCAGACTTTTCTTTTAGCTGAAATCAAAAAGTGAAATAACTGACGAAATTAAAAACCAACTTCTGTTAAAGGTGTTAGGAAATTCATAAATTTTTAAACTTTGTAACAGAGACATTTCCTTATTTCAAGTCTTATTTCATAATAATGTAAATTCTTATAAAATGGAAAAGTATATGTTTTACAATTATCTTTAGTACTTTAAGACATATACGGCTCATTAGGAAGGTTTCTAAACCATCACCTCAAGAGCGAAGGTTTCATATTCAGCCATGAAACTTTTAATCACGTCACTTATGCTGTGAACTTTTTCATCATGAATCTTTTCATTACGTCTGACATTCTTCATAAAGTAACGATTGTTATAAGAAAATTTCAGTTTTATATTTCTCACTAATTTATATAAAACCAATTTCTTTGAAACAGGATTCATAGGCAGTACTATAAGGATGTCTAAGTCGATGATGAAGTTTGAATTCTGAATTTGGCGGAAAAACTAAAATTTGATGATTTTACGAGTTAATGAATGAAAGCATATGTCGAATTTGATATCAAAAGAATGTTTAGCTGTCATAAAGTAATTTGAGACATAAAATATATTTATTGATTTTAAAACACAATTTTACCTACAAAATCACACATGAAAAACGCGATCACTAATTATAAAATAGTGTTTTACAATCACTCTTTACGTTTTACATCTTGAAATATTCTTCAAGAATGAGAGAATCATCTGATTATTCTTCAACATACTTATATATGTTTATATTTAAAAAAATGCATTTTTTAAATGCAATTCAAAAAACCAATTGTTATCAACAAACATGTAAAAATTTCGGTAATGTAGATCGCACATCGTCTTAGACATCTTTTTAACACGAGAAAACCGTTGTAAAATACCTCAACTGAAAGATGATCAACTTGTCTGCACAAGTCAATTATTGGGATCGCCACAATTATCAGCCACATTAACTCATTTAGAGCGGACACGCAGGCCTCATTGATCCCATATTTCAAAATATTCAGAATAATAAAATAAATTCCATGCACCATGCACAACAAACTGTACCCAAGACTAATTGTAATCGGGAACGAATACCAGCGCGAAAGAGATTTCGAGACGAGAAAAATACGATAGTGTGATTTCCTCAAAAGTTCAACCGAAACATACAAGTTGTGGTCACCAAATCCATTCGTCCTTACAAAACTGTCCAGTTTTCGATTTTTCATCAACTCCTCCAGCGATTTGTTAATGACATTGAATCGTATAGCGATTGTTTTGATAACCAACGAGTATTGCAAAATGAACAGACCCGTGATAAAGTGGCTCAGATAAATATACCACCAATCATTCAAATCATCCAAAGTCAGCCGTTCGATAAGCATTATAACTGATATAAAAACCATAAGGATCAGCGTGAGAAGGTAAATGCCGAAAATCTGACTGCCTTTCTTGTCATTGAAATTGTGTTTGAACAAAAACTGATCGATCTCCACTAGAGTATTTGCCGCCTCGACTAAGGATTTTTGATGCAACCCATAGTGAAATAGGATGTTAGACGTGGTTATCGTGTTCATAATAACGTAAATGATTATTAACATATCCCGTTCTCCTGGGCCTCCGGGAAACGTCTGGTCGAAAAACGAAGTCCACAACAGTGATTGAAGAGTTATCACTGCAGACGCTAAGACAAAATTATAGGCAGACCCATAACGAGAGTAAACGATCTTGAGATCGATCGATTTTGCTTTGGTCATCTCGACGAAACTTAGATGACCAGGGGCAAGGCCCAGGGCTTTGAAAAAACTCCACGGTATGATGATTTTTAAAAATTCGTTCACATACATGCTTCAAAAACAAAACAAAAGCTAACTCGATTGCGATTCCGAGTGACTAAACAACAGAAAGATCATATCTAATGCACTCACGATTTGCGAATTGATTTCTCTAATAATTTCATTACTTAACGTCCGCGAGATCAATTCGCGCCCGCCATTTTTCATCGATTAAACCATTTTCTGATTTCCATCTGAGATTCGCGGGCATTTTTGCGGTGACCTTCAATCGATTCAAATTCATTAACAAGCAAAGACGTCACGTTGCAAATGAAAATTGAAATAACAAAACCGGAAACTGTTTGTTCAATTTATAAAAGAGCTGTGCCAGTTGTTGTTATCTATATTATGCGATCGATCAAATGCTGTGTTATAATTCAAGTGTTTTGTAGATGTACAACGTGTTAAACACGTGTATACAAAAACGATGGCCTTTATAAATAGCAACTGTCGGGCCGAACAATTCATTAATGTTCAAGATGGAGATGAAGATCATTCTGGCGTTTGTTTTTGCGAGCGCAGTTTTTGCGCAGAAAGATCCAAATTATAGCCCCAATCGTACGACAATGGTCCATTTGTTTGAGTGGAAGTTCCGCGATATTGCTAGAGAATGTGAACAGTTTTTGGGACCCAATGGATACGGTGGAGTTCAGGTATTATTTTTGAAAATTACAAAAAAAAAAAGAAATTTTAGAAAAAGAAATAACAGAAAAATAAGAAAAGAATAAGAAAATCAAAATTTTATAAGAAAAATTCAAGAATTCTATCAAAATTTACTGAACTGTACAGTATATGGGGGACAAATCTAAAATTCGGGAAAAAATATTAAAGTTAAGTTAAAATTTATATACTAGTTTAATAATTTTTAATGATGCTCATTCGTCAAAATTTGCTGTCCCGCCCTAGTGAAAAGGATCATATATTGTCCATACACAAAACATATATTGACCATATATTGACAATATATGAACAATATATTGACCATACATAGACAATATATTGCCGGTATACAGTCCATATATGAAAAATATTAAAAAATATATGGTCAATATATTATCAAAATATTGTCAATCTATTGATAATATATTGACAATATATGATCTTTTTTACTAAAGGCCGCACGGACGAAAATATATTTGTAAAATATTAACAAAATAGGTACATTTTTCGTGTCGAAAATATATTCCGGCAATAAGCATAATATTTAATTTATATTTGTTTTATAAATTCCATTATATAAATTTATAAAATTTAAAATAGAATATATTTGGCGGATATATTTTCATCCGTGAGGGGTAACTTTTAATAATTTTTCACGAATTTTAGATTTGTCTCCCATCTACTGTACAGTTCAGTAAATTTTCATCTATAAATTATAATATTTGATATAATTTTTTTTTCTCAGTGTATGCAACATATATGCCACATAAATGGCTGCATATATGCTACATAAATGCGACCTATGTACACCATATATGTAGTCATATATGCAGATACATGCAACCATGCATATATGTTCTCTTTTGCCTGGGCTTGTTTTACATTCGTTTTGCAGGTTTCTCCAGTAAATGAAAATTTAGTAATCGCAAACAGACCATGGTATGAGCGATATCAACCCGTCTCATATAAAATCATTACTAGATCTGGTAACGTAGAAGATTTTAAAGACATGGTCCGCAGGTTTGTTACAATCCATATTTTAAAATAAGTTGTCAGAATATTTTAGTCGATTGAATTATGTAATCATGATTGTATAACAATTGAAATAAAGATGCAACAACGTAGGAGTGCGTATCTACGTTGACACTGTGTTTAATCACATGACTGGAAATATAAGTCCGGCGAAAGGAACGGGTGGCACCGTATCCCAACCTGATAAACTTCTGTACCCCGGAGTACCGTTTGGACCTGGAGATTTTCATCGGGCTTGTGGCATAGAGAGTTACAACAATGCTACTGAAGTACGTGATTGCGAATTGTCCGGACTGCATGATTTAGATCAGTCCAAGGAATATGTCCGAGAAAAAATTGTCAACTTTTTAAATGAGATTATCGATTACGGAATTGCTGGAATTAGGTAATGTTCACTGAAACGATCCAAAAACGTACTGGAAAAAAAATGGGACATGCAATTTTGTACAATAATCAGATATTTTTGTAATTTTCAATTTTGAATATACTAATACAAATACGTCTATGACCAAATTTTTAGAAATATTGACTGTCTCTAAGCTGAGATATTATATTCAGAAATTGGACCAAATGATATATGTATAGATTGTAAACTTCTTCATGTTTTACCGAATTTATGATAAATAGAAGTGCAAATGATTGAATCTTTAATAAATTCTAACTTTGAAGAAAAAAAAATTGTTATTCTGCGAATTCGCAAAAATAATTATTAAAGTAACAACTTATTGCAGAATTAGTAATGAAATAGCGAAATTAATATTTAGTAATTATTATTTCGAATATTTAGTTTTGATTGTATTACATGTCCTGCACCTTAAACGAATATTTAAAATGTTTAAAAGTCAAAAGATAATGCAATTTGTGCTAGGGCATATACCGATCTAATAACACATATATTTTTTTAAATTCTATATCTAATCTAGAGTTGATGCAGCCAAACATATGTGGCCAGAAGACCTGAAAGTAATTTATAGCAGACTAAACAATCTTAAAACTGAACACGGATTCGCTCCCAACACGAAACCATACATTTTCCAAGAAATCATTGACTTGGGAGGAGAAGCTGTGAGCAAATACGACTACGATTTTGCCGGAATCATCGATTTCCAATTTGGCATCGTTTTGGGTCACATGTTCAGAAGCCAGGATGATCTTCGACGATTGCAGAGCTGGGGAATACCCGAAGCTTGGAGACTGTCGGCTCCAGATGATGCTTTAGTGATGGTGGACAATCACGATAACCAACGAGGTCATGGCGCTGGTGGTGCTTCAATCTTGACTTACAAGAGCCCCAAAGAATATAAAGTTAGTCTTTCCAATTTATAAAAAAAAAATGTTTTTCCAACACTAGTATACTTAAAACCATAAATTTTTGAAGAAACATTAGAGTTGAAATATGTAATAGTTACCTGAATTGATTTTCGAAAATGTACACTGAAAAAACAATATATAACGTGTACAATATATATATTGTACAAATTACAATATCATGTTTGAAACAGTTATCTATAGATCTATATTGTAAAATGTGAATAAGAGATACACTTAGGAAATATGATAAGTAAAATCTATATCTACAAATCCATTGTATTCTCTACAATTCGCTTATTTTAATATATAATTTCATGAACAAAAAGAAATTTTAATATAAAATCAAGTTTTCAGTCTCATGAAAATTTATTGATTGTAAAAAAAACTTTTTTTCATAATACATACATTTTCATAGATACAGGAATATACAAATTAAATGTGTACACGTAATCAATCCAAACAATTATTGTGATGTATATTTAAACGATTTTTCATTTGATTCTTAAAAATACAATATCATAATATTGAAAAATACAATTATAACAGAGATTACAATATTGTTTTGTACGATATAGATTGTAACTTTTATTTTATGCAATATAGAAAAATTGTACAGTTTATATTATTTTTTAATGTACTATTGTTATTGGTACTTTTTAGATGGCCGTTGCTTTCATGTTGGCACACCCCTACGGACATCCCCGCGTCATGAGTTCGTTCAATTTTTCCGATCCCAGCCAAGGACCCCCGGCCGATGTAAATGAAAATATTCTGTCACCGGTAATCAAGAACGACGTTTGCGTGAATGGATGGGTCTGTGAACACCGCTGGCGTCAGATTGCTAACATGGTCAAATTCAGAAACCTTGTGGGCAACAGCAAACTTGAAAACTGGTGGTCAGGAGCAAAGAATCAGATTGCCTTTAGTCGGTCTAATTTAGGATTTGTCGCCTTCAACGCCGGTGATCAAGATTTGAAAGCCCGACTTAATACAGGCTTGTCTGCTGGAAGGTACTGTGATATCATCAGCGGGTCGCTTGTCAATGGCAGGTGCACTGGTCGAATCGTAGATGTTGGACCTGACGGTTATGCTGAAATTGATATTCCGAAAAATGCTGCGGATGGTGTCATTGGTATTGACGTTAAGGTAAAATATAACTTTAATATAATAAAAAATACACTATCGACTACAATCAATGTTATATTCAATAATCTAATTTTTTTGCAGAACAAGTTACCTAACTAGGACAGCTTCAAGAACCTTCAATCAACTTGCAAATTATAAAAAATTATATTCAATGTTTATCCTAAAAACAAAATAAAAAAATGTATATAGTTGTCCTGTATATATACTTATATACATGTATATATACATGTATATAATTCTCCTACTGTTGAAATGATTGAAATTTAAAATTCAGTTTATTATGAAGATGTCAAAAAAAACGATGTGCGACCTACATTATCGACATGTTATCGACATTTTTCTCAAAAATATGTAAACATAAATGAGAATGTTACAGAATAATCAGATGATTAATTATACAATTGTTGAAGAATATTTCAAGATGTTATAAATGTAGAGATTTTGATTATAAAATACGATCATTGTTAGAGACCGTGTTTTTCGTGTGTGATTTTCTAGGTTACAATTGTCGAAAAAACGCGATCACCAATTGTGATCGTGTTTTACAATGAATGATTATATTTTATGATTCTAATTACTCTACGACGACAAAACATTCGTCTGACACAAAATTCGATATATGCTTTTATCATTAACTCGTTAAATCATCAAATTTGAGTTTTCCCGCCAAATTCAGAATTCAAATTTCACTATTATTGACTTTGATATCTTCTCTCAAACTTACCCCATCAAACTGAAACTTTTTAATTATAATCAAAGTATATGATCTAGTTTTAATTATTTTTATTATTCATGAATTCTTCGTTTTAATATTAACATATACATTACCAATATATATTACACTACTAGCACTGGTATACATTTTAAAAAATTTGAATTCTGTTTGTTTTCAAAACATAAGTATCCAAGTTCATTGTTTTTCTGATGTTTCTTCACATTCACATCAGTGTTGTTGTTCAGGGCATACATTATACACACTAAGGCCAGAATAAATTATAAAACTTTAAATCGAGACATTTTTCAGTCAAAATATGTCTCTTGAACCAAACGATAATGTTCAGACAAATGAAGATAATAACAATCAGAACGAAGAAGAATCAACGAGGGATGCAAAAATAATTTTATTCAACCAACTTGTAAAAACACTTTTAGAACTGGGAAGTGAAAGTAACAAATTTGGTGACAAGGTTAATTTTTTTTAATAAAAATCATAAATTCTAAAAAAATGTTAATAATTTGGAACATTTTTAAAATTTATATACTTGTGTTCTGAACATTCTAGTTGGAGAATATGCGAAAAGAAATATTGAACTACACAATGAAAGTTCTTAATGAAAAAGAGGAAGAAACAAAAGCAGCTAAATATTCACGTCAAGATGAAATTACCTCAGTAAGAGTTGAATAAATTTGAATTCACAAGTAAAAATTAGTTTATATAATGAACATTTAACACGAAAAATGTTTATTAGGTTTTAGGGCATATACGAATTTTGCTATCAGAATACGAGAGAAGTGACACCGTGTGGCAATCAGGAATAAGAGATATAAAAATGCCTGACGATGAGACAACTATGGAGGAACTCGTAACGATGATAACGTGTTTAAAAGATAATATACAAAAGGTAAGAAATTTCACTCGAATGACATAGTTTTCATGGTTTTAGAAAATGTGACATCACAATTTTGACCACAATTAATATACTTTGAATTTTTTTTTTTTTTACAGACAAAAGAATTTAATGACATTGTGAGAAGATTACTTGGCTATTTAAAAGCCCTGACCAAGATTTGTGACGAAATTGTAAACGAAAGTAGCGCTTTTCAAACGAAAAAGTACATTTTAAATGTTGTTTCGAGTGAATATAACAAGTTTATGAAGTCAAAAAAGTATTAAAACATTCGACACAGACTTTTAAAAACACGCAAAATTGTATGCATTTAAATCAAATTGTACATTGAAGTACAATGAAGTACGTTGGTATGTTCAAGTAAAAATCCTAAAGAGTAAATTAAAATTCTTATGAACTTATATGTATAGCGTTTGTTAATTTACACAAAATGTGAAAAATGACACAATGAAAAAAAAGAGTTTTAATTAATTATGGTTTGTCGCTTTGTTTTATATGATTTAGAAAATTTGTTGAACCTATTTCAATCGGTTAAAAAAATCTTTCCTGCATTATTAATTTATTGCAAGTACAGTTGATACAAAAAAGATGAACCTCACTTTACAGTATTGACGATAATCAAAAATTTTTATGTCCAACAACAATAAATTGTAGTGATGTATCTGTATGAAAAAAATTAAAATAAATGCAACAAAAACATTTAAATAGAAATGGAACATTGAAATATAAAAAAGTATGAAATTTTAACAACATACGCTAAATAATATACAAGGATTAACGACAACGCACAAATTCATTATAGTATGATAAAAAAACAGTAAAACTGCGATATTACAGATGCAAAATCGTGATCTTATCCATCGCCACAGTTGTGGCGATCCAAAATTTCTGAGTAAAGTAATTGTTCGCTTCTCGCAGTGCGTCTTCCTCGTTGGCCTTTCGATATTAACAAAAAACGCGATAAAGTTCTGTACAAAAAGTAACTAAAATTAAATATCAAACAAAATATATCCAACGATTCATATAACTGTGAAGAATCGTTGGATATATATTTTGATTTACAAATCAAAATCTTATGAGGTAAATTTCTTTTTTATGAGGTAATTGTTTAAAAAACACATTTAAGCTTTCAATCATTTTTTATTTCTTTATTCTGATCTATACTAACTTTTGGCATTAGTATAGAAACAATACTGCATAAACATTTAAATTCGGTATAACTGTCTATATACTGCGTGACACTGTTTTTTTTTCACTTTTTCATCATAATTCATTTTTTCTATTATAATTTCAATCTGTCTTTTTGTGGATGAAGATATTTTCGGTAGGAGTGAAGAGTTTTGATTAACCGACGTAAGTTTATCACAAATCAAATAGGAATATAAAGTACACAATACAATATATTAATAATCTGACTCTTAATCATAAACACGTATTACAATACAAATTCTCACTTAATAACTAAAGTTGTACTCGCATGTAAGCATGAGCAGATACTTTTGTGCTTCGTATAAATAAAAGCGTTTTCAGACTTCAACTTTCTAAGTTCGAATTATAATTTGATGCACATAATCTAATCGGAATCGAGATAAAAGTTGATTCATTTGATTGAGGGTCTACTAGAATGGTTTCAACCATGAAAAGTCAGTGAAGCCTGCTTTTCTGTTATATTATTATTTCATCTATCTATTATATTTAATCTACCTCTCATAAATTCTTACTTTGATAAATTTGCAACTGTTGTTTTCATTTTGCTTTCCCTTCATTTTTGTTATACCCTTTTTTTATATTAAATCTATTTGTGCGTGAAGGTCTTGAGATGTGTATAGATACATAAAAAAGTGTTTGTACTTTTTTTTTTTGATCAAGTACGAACGTACAGTCTTTTCAAATGTAATTATTGGAATTTCATTCTTCAAATTCAACGCGAATTTGATTCAAATCTATTCAAAGTTTAATCTTGCTGCAAACTTGGGAAAAGTTTATTTTTTATAAAAAGAATGTTTCATATTCTTTATATATAATTGCATACAAATCATGTAAAATTATATTAAAAATACACAAACTGTTAATCTGAAAACACAATTGATTAATTAAGGATCTAAAATGCTCAACTTTGAATACGAAGTGATATGTAAAACTTACAGTTTTCAGTCTACATTTGACTGTCACTTGCTAACGATTATAAAAAATCTATGAAAACATTGAAACAATCATTGAAATTGTTTTTGTTATAAAATCTGTATCAAGCAATTGTATAAATATGTTTCCAAGACCCTCACAGTAATCTCAGATTCTTCTCGCTTACCAATGCATCAATTCGAACAATTTTTTATTATCTGGGCGAACACTGATTGGACAATTTTATTTAATCGTATATAACGTTTGTTTCCCACATTGAGGATTGCTCAAAAAGGATTAATGATTAATCGCTAGTTGGTGGATCCATTGCACATATGATGGCCTTCATCACGCTGGCCGCAGCAAGTGACGCGTATGGCTGCCATTCTTTGACTCGCGATCCGTCCTTATAGTCGGAGACACCTCGAATGACGACAAAACTATCCCGACAGTTTCCGAGAATGCTCTCAACAACTGCATCCATCTCAGTGTCAAAAGCCATGACTCCGAAACGGGCGGCAAATTTTTGACGAAGCTGATCGTCCCGAGAAATGTGCCTGCCAGAACCTACAGGAGCCAAATGGATCTTTGGACAGCCATCCAGTCTACAAAATAATATAAATTTTCAAGTAAAATACAGAACTGTTTTTTTCTCCCTTTTTCTATTAAAAAATAGTTTCGCTGCTGTCGCAGTCATGTTATATTGATGATTTCATGATAATGAATAAAATTATTTATTGGGATGTATAAAATAATATTTTTTGTTAAAAAGCAGGAAAAATGAATAAATATAAATAGCACATTTTTATTAGTTGATTTAGTCGACTATTAAATTTTTCCAATTGACAACCGACGATTTCTCTTTTTAATAACAAATCTAAAAATATATTATATGTATTATATTTATAAACTTCGCGCTCTAGCGATGAATTTTAATCGTCAGCGTATTGATTATCAGTAAAATATCCGTTTCTTAACGAATCCAACAGTAGATGGTTTACATACATGTTTACAGTCTACATCCTAATCATGATTTTATGTCATCATAATCATCAGATCATCAGTATAATAATTATTAATTACATTTTTCTTTTTATCAATTATTCAATAATATTTTTTAATTAAAGAAGAAACTTTAATTTTCTCAGGTATGATCATTTTTTTTAATTTCAAAAAGTATGATCAAGTTTGATCATTTAAAATACTCAACCTTTTGTTAGATTTGCTTGGAGCGCTCGGGTGAGCAACTTCTATCACTTCTCTATCACCTATTGTCATGTACAATTTGTCTGATTCTGCCGGCGGCGCCTCGAAAACATGTTCCGATTGAGATTCTAAAGTTTTCAGTCCTTCCTTCATATGTATTCTCCACGGTGCAATCATTCCTTCATCAACCTTGAAATAGTTTGTGACAGTTCAGAATACAACATTTGATCCAGAAAATTATCGACTAAAATATCAGATATATCACAGTATGTACTTGTGCTGCTAAATTGGCTGCTATATCCTGAAGACCTAAATTCGCGGGTGTGTATTCTTTGGTTTCGAAGTGGTAGCTGCCGCTTTGTTCATGAAGTTTGGCATTTTCACAGTACACATACACGTAAGGTTTGTTCTGTGGTGCTGGGTATGAAATGATCACATCGCCAAGTCTCACGTGCTTGTTGTAGTCTGTATAATGAGGGACACCTCCCCCAACGCCAACCAGAAATACGAAATCGACTTTTTGAAAGGTCCCTAAAAGTATAATAAACTTTGACATGAAAATACAGAAGACGTACGAAGTAATTTTTCAAAGTATAAGATTTAAAAATAATATAAAACAATTTTCAAAATCGAACACATTTTACTGAAAATGTCTCTTTCATGCTTGCCTAACAATCTCGTCGTGGTATTTCCAGCAGCTGTGAGAGCTTCTCGAGTGTGGCCAACTGTGGGTAGTTTCGTGCAAACTATTCTGTGAGAGCCAATGTTTCCCAGAGTATAAACATTTGATTCGCCTGAAAAGTTGACAATATAAAATTAAAACTTTTTGTTAAAGAAGAAAAAAAATTGAAGAAAAAGTGAAGTTAAAATTGTTACGCACCAACGGTTGTGTAGCGAACAAAAGTTTCTTTGTTCTCCATCATTGCATCCACGGCCAACTTTTCGCAATATTGAGCAGTGATGATCGCTATCGTTGGCTGTTTTGCACTTGCCATCTTTGGCATCTGCTTAACCACCTGCGAATCAACAAGTACACACGTTATGACATAATTACAAAACCGTTCTTCTCAACAAATAAAATCGATCAGGTGTCAGCAAATGTTTTCAATTAACATCATAAACGATCAAGCATAATAAACGTTCAAATGTTTTTACTTGAATATCCATATCCTGATGTACAACTCTTGTGTAAGCTCCATTTTCCATAGACTTCACGACACCTTTACTTTGCAGCTCTTTTATATTAACTTCAACTAAAGATTCATCCCAGCCATAATCTCTGAAATTTATGAAATCATCATCAAACATTTGAACAAGTATTTAAATTTTATCCATTTTGTGCAAAATTATATTCTATTGTTTCTATTCTTTTTTTCATTTCTCACCTCACTAGATCGTTGATCGTCACAGGATTTGGATAAGCAGACTCTATTAACTCCAACACTTTTTCTAAGGTCAGTTCCACATTGTGTCCCAGAGTTGTCTCGTCTGCAGATACTGTAAAAAACCAACTTCAATCATTTCAGAACAAATGACAGTGAACAAAAAAAAGTGATTATTCTCAACAAATAGAAAATTATTACTCGGTGAATAATTATACTACCCGATTTCTATACAGTGATAAGCAAAACTTTTCAAACTTTGTCTACGAGATGTACTGGTTAAATTATGTGAAAGTGATATCCTAAGTGCTGATTAGTGTTTTTTTATTGAACTAGTTTTATTAAATTATAGATCGTGATTGGAAACGATCGAAATAATAATTGAAAACAATTTGATGTCAGGTAGAGTAATTATTCATTGACAGAAAACTCTTCTAGTTAAAAAAAATGAACACTGGAAAATGGGAGAACAGAGGATGAGTATCGATAAAAACATTCAGGTTTTATTGAACAAAATCATTAAACTTTTTTTGAAGTCATGGGGTGAAATTGATGGAAATGTTATTTTGATTCGGTTCATTATCAATAAATTCCTGTTATTCATCTAGAACAAGTGCTGGCGTTGTTCCATGCTGGCATGAATAGAACTATATGAAAAAGGCTGTCATGATGGGATGATTTTTATATGGTGAAGAAATTGATGACATAAAACTATCTTTTCAAAATTCAAAAGTGTTATTCTAATTTCAAATTTTAAGCATCAAATTTTTCTAAGATATTAAAAATTTGATTACGAAAGATAAGTCTAGATGAAAAAAATATTATAGTCACTTTTATTGAATCGGTCTAAACTTATTGATCTCATGCTTCGTGCAAAACTTTTTTGTTTTTTGCACAGAAATCCTCATCGCAAGTTAAGTCAATGTTGTTATGGTAACTCTTTCACTATTTTTTTTCTCTGTTTTTCTCCTATCATTTTATTTCAAAAAAATATCTAAAGAATGAAAAACAAAAATTGCCACCCAGTTTCATCTTGTTTATCATAGTATACAAAAAAACTATCTTTTTTAGACTAAAAATAACTGGACGAACTCCGAATAGCCATTCAAGTTTGTGAACAAAAAGCCTCGTGTCTACTGAAAGAGGCATTTCATTGAAAGCTTTAAAGACCACCGGGTACATAATGTATGAACGTTTTTGCACAATCGTCTCCCCCTCATTTTAGGGACAGCAATTGTAAAATCAAAGAAACTATCTTTTTGCAGTTGATGAAACAGAAACTACCAAACAGAAAATGACCAACTGCATTTTTTTTGGTTTTAATTTTTCTAACATAATAAATTTTAATGTAGGGGCAGTTTGGGTAACTGTGACACACGGGGTAATACGCGACACACATTCATTCAAAGCAATTTTTTTCTAGTATTTTAATTGTTTGATTCTTAAATATATGTTAAAATTTGAATAATTTTTTAAAATAACGAATTTATTAGAGTGTTATAATTATCCGAAATTGTCACAATTACCCTTTACAGAAAATGCTTTTTGGGTTGTATTTATGTCGCGAGATGTATTATGATGATGATTCGCAAGGAGATGCAGATGCAGATCAGTGATCCAAGTGAAGTAGTGAGATGCTAAAAAGCATGAGCAAACAAGACCGAGCTTAATATCCTAATCGAACCTGAATCCCATATTCTTTTTTCGAGCTGATGCAGGGCGAAGGCCACGCGACCAGGCTTTGCTGCAGATAGCGTTAACAAAGCATTGAACAAGTGAATAATATACATACAACTATTCAATTCTATCAAATCGTCTTCCAAAAATAAAAAAATAAAAAAATTCGAACATTTTGAAACAACTTTGACTTTACATAAGAATCATCTCAAATGAAAAACCAGTTGACTATAATTAGACAATTATTACGTCTCCATATAAATAATTCACAAAAATTAAAAAGTTACATCATGACAAAAACACAATACCGTTTCGATTCAATTTTTTTTGCGCTCATGAATCAAACTACGAATAATTTTGTGAAAACAATCTCAACTATTTCTAGATCAAGTTAAATCGATGACGAATTTAGACTCATGAAAATGTAATGCTAGTCTGGTAATGGCGTATTTTTGAGATATTGATTCATCGTTGATTTTATGGGTCGAGCATCGATCGCGTCGCGGGAATCTGATCAGTTTTGTACCGATGAGCTAATCGTAATTATCAGCCTGTGTCAAGGCCACGCGCTCTTGAACGACGTGACTTACATGGTCTCGATGGAATCGCCACGGGTTCCTCGAGTTGTTTCAACTCAACTTCCAGCTTTTGCAGCGACGTGTATTTGTACTGCATCAACTTCATAATTTTTTTATAAATCCAACATAATCTAGAAAAAAAAAAACGAATTTCGTAATATTTATTTCCAAAAGAATATAATTCAGTTTTTCCATAATTCAAAATATCTTGAGATTAAAAAAAACAAATGGAGATAAATTGATTAATTAATAAATTAAATGCAAACCTCTGGGAAATTCCTGTGGTGTGACTAGTTCCCTGAAAAATTCTTGAGCAACACTCGCATGTTCCTCTTCGGGCAGATTCGGAGCAAACCAAAACTGAAGTGTGCGCGATTCCTGTGTATGTTTTCCCGTCTGGGAGCTCACTAGAAAGACTCGAAATTGCAGACTAAGTTCAGCTGGATCAGTTGCTCCATTTGTCACTAAAACAAAAATATCAAAATTAGTATCATTATTGAAGAACAAAAAGAATCTAAATAAAAAAGCACAGTTATAAAAAATTAATTTGTTATCCGAGATGAAATTCGGCAAAAGGTCATGGGTTAAATCAGTTAATAAAGATCGTATTCGGGTCATGAGTGTTCTGATTTAGAAGTGTGTCACTCTCATGATGTCAATTTATCAGAGCGGTTCCTTAAAGTTTTTTCTCACTCTTTCGCAACTCTGAGTCACACCTAATCGTTAGGATAAAGAAGATTGGAAACGTTGCATCAGCTTTTTGGTTGCATTTTCCTTTTGAAATCGTCCCGATCATTGTTCTTGTTAGAATGTTTAGAGGTGCAAAAATAATTATATGTGTGCCGGCTGAACGACGGTTCAAGTAGAATGCAATTAGTATACCGTTAGCGGGCGAAAGTATTTCATAGCTCACAAGCGGTTTGAATTTCATTTCAAGTTCATCTTTTGCAATAGAAACGTTGCAGCTTATATTTCGCTATTGATTCAAGATCGATAACACAAAATTAATATCTATCTTTCTACAAAATTGATACAGATTGAAGAACATATTATACAAAATTAATTATACAAAATTAAAAATATAAAATTGGTAGAAAATGGAAAATATAAAATTGATAAACATTTGAAAATGAGTTATACATAATTTGAAAATATACAAAATTGATACGAATAATTGAAAAACAGATGATACAAAATTGAAAATACAAAATTGGTAGAAAATTGAAGATTGATTATACAAAATTGACGTTAGAAAATAAATTACAAGATTTGTCGAACGAAAATGACATTTCTCATAACAAAATTACGTACTCGGAGCAGCTTGTTTATTGATAACGATGCCCTTGTGATCGCCTCCAGCGATGTGAATGTTATTAGCATCCTCGCAATTTTTTGGCGGGTCCAACAATTTCCGTTCTATCAGCAGCACAGTGGAATTTGCAGTCTTGCATTTTGGCGTCATCACAATATGTTCTGAAAAACGCAATTACATCTTTGGTCATTACAAACGATCATTATAAAAGCCTGCACACACGCAAAGTCCAATAATTTTATGCTCCAAAAATAAAACGCGTTTCTGTTTCACATAAACAATTTACAGTAATTGACAGAGTCGGAAGATAAAAATCAAGTTGAAAGCAGACGTCTGGTGGTTTTTATTTTTAGACTCTTGTTTTTGATGTCTCTGAAAAAAAAACTTGTTGCAAAATAGCCTTTCATAGAACAAAAGTCAAAAAAATAATTTTGTCACAATAATAAAATTTTCTGATGAAAAAGTATAATTTTCATTTTTATAAACAAGGAAAGAAAAAGAGTTACAAAAAGATTGAAACAAAAAAAAAAGAAGTCCGAAGAAAAATGATTCAGCCGAAAACCCAAAGTGCAGAAACTGACATCATCACAAGAGTGTGACATACAACATTAACAACGTCAGAATAATAAAATTTGCATTGTATCCCTCTTGACAAACATTTAATCACGTTGATGAGCAATTCTAAAGTAAATACACACAATCGACCAATCAATCTGAACTTTCTCTCAATTACTTTATCTCATTTTTAAATCACTTGTTGTAATCACAATAAAATAATACAATCAAAGACAAATTGCTTGCTTTAAACAATATATCCTACAGCAAAAATGATAACAGGAATGAAAACGCGGAAGCAAAGCACGAATCAATAAAACTTGAGCGAAAAAAGTATAAAAATAATTCATTCTGCAAAAACAAAAGAAGATGCGAGATGACAGAATGGAGCAGGTAAACAAAAGGTGTAATTGAATGAGTTGAGTGGCTACCAATTTTGTTGTCACCCATGTTTAGTGTGCGGCTCGTCGAGCTGGGTCGGGGGTGCGGAAAAAGGGGCGATGACAAAACACAACGCGTCAAGTGTCAAACGGCGCGTTTATTCACTCGCGAGCACTTATATGACTCGACTGCTCGGCCGGCGAACAGACACTGCACAGTGCAGACAAGCTCATTCGTAATTTTTGTGCCGAATGTGTATTATTCATCGTACTACCCACACCCACGGCTACAACTCGTCTGCCGAATCCCGCGTGCGCAGGTGCTCAGATCAAAATGGGGCCGCCAATCAGGCTCTTCAATAGATCTAGCTTCTGTCGGGCTAACTCGCACTTCAGCCTAATTTGTGACTCAATTTTTTAATAAATAAACAACACTTGCAATTTTTCAAATGTTTCTCTAGGACTGTTTCTTCTTGTTTATGAAAGTTTTTACTGGAAAAGTATAATAATATTATGGTCATCAATTTTGCAAATCGATCTAAGGCTAGGGGTGTAAAAAAGTTGGGTTATTGAAAAGTTTCAAACCATCAATTTGAAGTTGCTATTTAAGAGAATAAAAAATGTGTTCGATGTTGTATGCATTTGATTTAACGTGTTGTCAACAGTTTATAATTTATGGGCAATTGCATTATTAATACTTTATTGAACATCACAACCACCCCCCGGTCACAACTGAAATATACAATTGAAACGATTCAAAGTGATTTGTTTTGCGATTTTTTTGAAAAAGCAGAAATATTATTTTATTTGACAATAATTTTAACAAAATAACATTTTTTTAATCGTTCATTTTTTTCAAACCTCTCATGCTTCTCATCGACGGTTAATTAGAGAGAAATTCAATAAGAAGCACGGACCATATGTACATAACCTCATTTTTTAATATTTCCTTGTTCACTTTATTCCGCCCCGCGATATTTGAAAAACTTTATGGGAAATAACCAATCGTTAATCGATGAATTATCAAAAATATCACTCTATTGGAACTAAATTATTTATACTTTTTCGTTGTTGAATGTGTGAGAATCCGTAACCTTTTTAACGGATGAAATACATAGTCAAATTCAACTATTAACAAACTCTCCTTGTGTACGGAATTTAAACTCCAAACATTGTATAGAAAAAAAATTAATAAAATAAATAATAAATAAGAGTACATGACCTCAAAGTTAACACTACATTTTTTTATTAAAAAAATTAATTCATAATATGTTATGGCAATAAAATAAGAATTGTTTTTATCGAGCAATTTAAATATAAAAAATCACAATTAACTCTACTGAGTCACAAATTACCTAATGCTATGTACATATAAGTAATTGTGACTTCTGAACATGTAGTTAACAAATGAATGATTTCAATTGCATAAAAAGTTTATTTACATCAAATTATTCTGCATCAACTTTTGATTTTATAAGATTCAAATTAAACATCTGCGAAAATAAATCTGATCGTACGTTCAAATATAAGAATAAATAATGGAATTTCTAAACAGTCGAGTTCAATTTTGCAAATTCTACATACAATATACTACTCTTATCCTCATTGACCCTATTTTTCTGAATCAATTTATTTTCATTTTATTAATTTTTTTATTCTTTTTGTTTTAATATTTCATATCATCAGTATTCATTCGGCTATTAAAACTACTTATCATGAGAGAAACCTTTACTCTCATTATCTGATTGTTACTCTTAAGGAAAGAGATTCCTGATTTATACTTGCAGATAGAAAAATATAATTAAATAGAATAAAAACAAAAGGTAAAAAGTTGCTCAATAAAGAAGCAATTAAAATAATTGGGAAGTTTTGTTAATACACAGTAAGATACTGCGAAGAAAATTTAATAGAAGAACTAAATTTTTTAAACAATTTAGTTTGTATCCTTGTATAAACATAATTAGGCAGCCTAACATATAATTTTGATTCTTTTTCTTTTTTATCGTAACTTATTACAAACCAAATAAAATCAAATTTTTCACAACAAGTTAACTCTTCTGAGCTGCAAAAGTATCTGTCTGTATAAGAATAAAATCGTAATTTAATATCAAGTATCGATACCTATACCGTAATAAAAAGTATTTCTTTTTGTTATCCTTATCAACATAATTAACAATAATAATAATAATAATTTAATATTGAATATATGAATTTATCCTTATTCTTATATTACAAAAATGAAAATCAGACTCTACCAAAACTTATTAAATTTTTATTTAACTTTCATTTATAATGGTTCAAGTTTAATAATTACAACAAATGGAAATTGAATAATAGATGATTTTCTTCCTAAAATAAATAATGTACAACTTTTCAATATTTGAGAAACTCCAAAAACAGATTGTAAAGTTTCTTAAATTTTTTTCTTTAGATAATGAGATGAGTTGTGATTAAATAGTTGTGAAGTCAGTTCTGCTTTTAATGAATAGAGGAAAACGCTTGAAAGGAAGATTATTATCAGGTCAAGTAGTTTTCAAGTTTCAAGTTTCACGAACAGTGTATGTATATTACAAACAAACAAAAATGCACAGCCTCTCAGATTCATGAAATAGTAATGGAAAATAAACAGACATGGCAAATATAACAAAAGTAGTAGTTGTACGAAAAGAAAGTGATTTCAGTTAATTAGAAATAAAAAGAATTTGCATTATTGCTAATAATATAATAATAATAATAATAATAATAATAATAATAACGATCGCAATGATTTTTAATTATAAAATTATGAACTTAATAATTAAATTAAAAAATTTTTCGATTTCCTTAAACTTGACAAGTTTTTTGTTTTTGTTTACATCGGAAACATAACCTCTTGCTTTTTTTTTACAGCTATATATGAACGATATAAATTACCCCGCTCTACGCAAAATTGAAGTGCTCCAAATTGAGAAAGTTGACAGGAGTTGAAGCTGTACAGGTGGCGCTGCTAGAACAAACGTGTGAGTGTGACGTCATTAGTTGTCATCATTCAGTAGGAAAGTCGTCTTTACAAGTGGTGTTTGTAAAATACAAATTGTTTCAAAACAGTGTTTAAGACAAACAATTAAGATGGTCGATGAAGTTACGAAAAAAACTTTAAGTAGTATTCCGTTGTTACAAACCAAAGCAGGTCCCAGAGACAAAGAACTTTGGGTTAAGAGGTTAAAAGAAGAGTACCAAGCTTTAATTAAGGTGAATTATATTAAAACTCAAAAATAAAATAATATTTTTCTACAAAAACTGGCATCTTTGCTGTAAAATTGCATATTTGTTTTTTATTCTTCAAGGTCGTTTCAATTTTTATTCATTACTTTACCATCTGCATGTTAATACAGTTTGTTTATGTCGACCATATGGTCGTTTGAATGTCAAAAGTGTGACAGTCATAAAAATGTGTACTTTTCCATCTGGTTGTTATAAGAATCATTAACTTGACAATAATGTTGATTTATTCTTTCAAGTATGTCAAAAACAACAAAGATTCTGACAACGATTGGTTCAGGTTAGAATCCAACAAAGAAGGTACCAAGTGGTTTGGAAAATGTTGGTACATTCACGAGTTACTCAAATACGAGTTCCAGATAGAATTTGATGTAAGTTTAGATATGTCAAGAATTAAATAATATAAGTTATTTTTATCTAACATTTAATAACGAGTTTGGAACTCATTTTTCAGATCCCTGTGACGTATCCAACAACTGCTCCAGAAATCGCACTTCCTGAATTGGATGGAAAAACTGCCAAAATGTACCGCGGTGGAAAGATTTGCCTCACGGATCATTTTAAGCCTCTCTGGGCAAGGAACGTTCCTAAATTTGGAATCGCACATGCCATAGCTCTGGGTGTAAGTTACAAAAAATTGAATCTTCCGATCCAACCAATTATCCAGTTGAAAAATTAACCATTCTTTTTAATTCCAGTTGGGACCATGGCTAGCAGTTGAAATTCCAGACCTTATAGAAAAAGGTGTCATATCGCACAAGGAAGGAGCAGAGGGATCGACTTAATTTCTATGAAATTGTCACGCGAATGATGTTTGAATGATTGTTAAATCTCATATGAATATATTTGATATTTTATAAATAATATTTACAACAAGAGATATTTGCCGGCACGATACTAGGACTTATCTTTATCCTTAATCATTTGATCAAACTTGTGCAAGTCCTTGAGTGACACCTGTGCGGAACCTCGCGGTTTTGGTGTCGGCTGAGACGTGTCTGGCTTCCAACCCAGCATGTAAATTACTTGAAAGGTCGCCGGGATATACCTCGTCCCATCTTCTTTGACTTTGCCATACAACTCGTTGTAAATTGCTCCTGCGGCCATTAGGGTGTCACGTTTCAAGTGAAGTTTTCTTTTTAGATTTGCATTGTTCTCTGCCATTCCTAAATGAAAATAATAATAACTTCATTAGTCAAAAAATATAAAAACTTCCAACTATATTGAATATATATTAGTTTGGCATAGAAGTAAAAACAAATAACTCCATTCTTAATTTAAAGAAACCGTAAATCTTCAAACATTCAGACTGGCGACAAAATTTGTTTAAATATTTGATTTTTTTTTATAGTTTCAAGTAATATTACTAATTAATATTTTCATACAAACATCTGTAACACTATATTGATGTTCAGAATTTTTTTAAAGTTATCTGCTTTTGGAAATTTACAAAAACATAAAAATTTATTTATTTTATTACCTTTGAGATCCCACATCAATTCAAACATTGATGGGTACCCAACTACCATTTCGTCAGTGTCTATCGTTAATAATGTAAATCCCGCTCTGTTTAAAAGTCCTCCAATGTCACGAACATCTACAAACGGAGAAATGTGAGGTGATACTCCACCTTCTCTCTCTAATTCTGCCAATTGCAATGATCCCCTTAAAAGAAATTCCATCAGTTTTAAATATCAATAATAATAAAAACAATAATAATAATTCATTGCTTTGTCCTGACCTTAATTCATAAAGAGTATCTCCACCAAAAAGAGCACCAATGAAAGCTCCATCATTTTTCAGACATTTGATAATCTTTGATAAACACCCAGGCAAATTGTTTACCCAATGCAAGCTTAACGAACTGACAACCAAATCGAAACTGTTTGGTTCAAGACTAAAATCTTCTTCGTCCGTGACAAGCTTTTCCAATATAACTCCCTCGGTTGATTCCACTTGTTCCACCATGCTTGCCGACATATCAGCCACGATAAGTTTTTCCACGCTGTCATTGTAGATATTCTTTGCAATGTGACCTTTGCCGCAACCAAGATCAAGGGCAACCGTGAACTTCCTTTTGATATCAATAACTCTATCTGCCAATCTGTAACCTGAGATTGCAAATTACATTTTTAATTATAAAGTTTGTTGATAATTTTTCATTTTGAGAAAAAAGAAATTAATAAAAACTACTGTTATATTTATTTTATTTTATTTATTGTAAGAGTTGTTTTACCTATTTCATCTTTAACATAGTCAAAAACATGTGAATCTTCAGCTTTCGCCGCTCGTTCTCTATGTAACAACTTTGCTTTTCTGTCAAAAACATACATGACACTGTCATTTTGGTTCGAACTGAAATACTTTACATGTTGTAAAAACACAAGTTTCATTGAACAATTTCGCGAAATCTTCACGTGGCGGATCAAACCCAACATGATTGTAAAACTGCAATTTCACTTTAAAAAACATAAAAATCAGCTGACGAAAACACAGCGTGGCATGTTTGTTCTATACGGAACCAAAAATAAACTCTGATTTGTCAACAAAACAATGTCGCATTGTCAACAGAACATTTTGTTGCATCGGTTAACAATCGGATGTAAACAAAACAAGCCTAGCAGACTGCATCGTGTCAGCTGTGTCTCATTTTGGAGCATTTCAAAATCGTAAGCTACTGCCCCCTGGCGGAAAATTCAAAGTTTCGAGATGTTTCCAACTTCAAGTTGAAAGAACTGCCGCAGCGACATCTGACTGTTCTTGCCATTGTGCGACGGTTCATTCATGTAAACAACACATTGCATTTCATATTAGCAACATCAAAATTTTGTTCAAACAAACCTTAGGACGATAATTAAAAGACGACAAACTGTTATACGACACCGAAAGAATTTTTTTATTTTAAGGTTACAATTGATTTTTTAATTCTATGAACAATGAGTAATATGCTTGGGATCATCGTCTCCGGCCGGCTGGTAAGCACTTTTCAAAATATTCTAGAAACGACCAGCACGTTGTGTATTGAGAATAAATAAGAAATGAAATTAATATTAAAAAAAAATAAAAAACATTCAATAACAAAAGTTTTGTTAAAAAATATTATTTCTCGATTTAATCGTTATTTAATTGTTTATGTTTGATAAAATTTTGTTATTAATAAGGTTTGTTATTTCGTTGTAATGGTTTTATTTGATTGTTTACTTTTTATTGTTTTAGGTACAAACTGATTTTCAGCAAATTGGAGAAAATCAGTTTTTGTTTACAGTTCCCGATGCTGACAATATCAATCATATCGTTGTTTTTCTGACAGGAACGACTAGCTTTCCAGATGGACTGGGGGGAGCCGGTAAAAAAACAATTCTAAGAAATTAATCTTCATAATAAATTTTAACGTGTTTTTTCAACTTAATAAATTAAGAATTATTTAAAAATGTTACAAATGTTTAAAAATTTTTATAAAAGTAAATACAAATGTATATAAACATAAATATATTTATACGATAATATCATTTTTAATATACATATATGTATTTTTTTCAGTTTATTTCAGTTGGCCAGATCCAGTATCTCCTCCAAACTGGCAATTTTTAGGCTATATTTCAAACACAAAACCATCAGCGATATTTAAAATTTCAAACCTGAAGAAAAACCACGAATTCGAGAATAGCAACCTGGACATTTTCGGAGCTAAGATCTCACATGTGGCGCAGATTGGAATCTCGGTAGAACCTTTACAAATGATCGAGCAACAAGCTGTGATAGCGAGCGCAAATTCGCATAAAGAGGAAGCGACTTTTGTCGATTTTGTCCAAAAGATGCTTGTCAATTTTATGAATTTTGTGTCGAGTTTCTCGGTAACTCAACAGCAGATGCTGCCAAACCCATCGGAAAATTTCGTGCCACTTTCTGCGGTGCAAAACTGGTACCGGACTTTCGAGCGGCGTTACCAACAGAATCCGAACTTTTGGAAATACTCATGATTCTCTCGATTTCTCGCGCTTCTTTCAATGTATTTTGTACGAAAAATAAATATGTAAGACTGGACTTCGACAGCCATTGTCAAATTTTTCTACGATTATACATAAACATTTTTTCCTCTTTATAATTCAACGATGAATTTCTTCGTAGATCTTAATGAATTTATTATATATTATAAAAATTTTTGTTCGTAAAATTTCCTGTTAATTTTTAAATAAATTTTTTTTCAAAAAGTGATTGATGTTGTAGAAAGTTTATTGTCAGTTGAGATGATAGCCGTGAAATTATTATAGGACTTTATTTCTGTCTTATGATATAACACACAGCAGAAACAAGTTTCAGAGCTTCAGACAGACCCATCAGTCTCAGTCAAGCACTGATGGCAAGCACAGTAAAGATGTACATAAATTTGTATAGCCAAACCTACCGAGCAAAAGGCAAATAAAAATTAAATCGCTGCGAATTTCGTCAGAGGTCAGTTTCAAAGCTCAATTTCGATCATTACATGTTCTTTGTCTTTCCAATTCAATATTCACGATCAAATTTTTTTCGCTTGCATGTAAACATAACCTATACATCTTAAACAGAGTGTTTTTTATACGCGTCACGTGCCTCATTCACATCAGAATGTTTTTCTCAAGTTTATTTATATTTTACACATCTTTTTATTAATCTACTTTTTTATAGTTTGTAAAACAAATAACTTTTTTCTTGTGTTTATAAACACTGTGTGTATACTTTATAAACTCGTATGTCGATTGTTTTGTGTATGACACAAATCTCTTTCTATTATACGAAATTCAAAATTAACAAAATGAAGTTGCAATTAATTTTATTACAACAATTTTTTTTTAAACAATTGAAAAAATGTTTTTGTGAGCATTAAATTTATTTGTTATTTCTGATGAATATTTAAAATTCGTTGAATTACAAAAGTATAATATTTTATCAAAGGTAATAAATTTGGCGATAGGCAAACTCCTCCGAATTTATTAAATACTGAAATAGATAATAGAATTGTGAGGTAAACTCCTCCAGAATAAAATTTATGGCTAAAAATAGGAAAGGCAAACTCCTACCGAAAAAAAAAAATAATAATAATGTAAGGCAAGTTTAATAAAATTCAAAACTTCTGA
>JAAMPD010000928.1:33297-58897 GCA_025266255.1 Trissolcus basalis
CCACAGACCGACGTTTTTGAAAAACCCTGGTTCGTTTTATAAAAAAAAAAACAAAAGAGCCACAGACCGACGTTTTTCCAAAAACCCTGGTTCGTTTTTATAAAAAACAAAAACAAAAGAGTCACAGACCGACACAAACATCAAATACAAGACACTTGTATACAAAACATGAAATTTGCTGATTTCTTTATTAACTGCCTTATGTATTTCGGAGGAGTTTGCCTAACTTACTTTATGCGATTTTTTTTTATTTCGGAGGAGTTCACCTTACATTTATATTATCTTTTTTTATTTTCAGAGGAGTTTACCTTAAAAAAATAAAATTTAGAGGAGTTGGGTATCTCCCATAAATTTAGTTTAAGATAACTTTTCAAACCACTGAAAAATAATTTTGTAACAAACATCGATTTCTAAAAATGTTAAAGTGTGAAAATTAGGATTATTGGAATGAAAAGAATAAAATTTTGTCCCAACAATACTAGTATAATAGTCAGGTAGATGGTAGAGGGTTAAGGATAAACAATCAAATAAGTATTTGAATGGACACCTTAGATTAGCCGTATCTAATGCATTTCTCCATGAAATCATTTATTTAAGAGAATAAGATTAAATTTGTTGCATGAAAACAAAAAAATAAAACAAAATAAAATATTTCAATGACAATGAATGGAATGTTTAAAGAAATATTTCCAAGGGATAAATAGCATTTCAAATGTCCGTGAATTTTTCACTAAAAGATTAAATATTAGGAAATGAGTGTGCTCATGACTATTCCCCTCATTGTTCAGTCACCGAAAATTTAATCAAAAAATATGATTCGATAAAAACAATATATAATTTTTTCAAAAGATGAATTGTGATGCAATCATTTAACATGGTTACAATGCTATATGATTAAAAAATGGCGATTTCTCAAATTCTGCCGAAAATTTCCTGATAAAGATAAATATAAAAAAATGAGTAAGCTGAAGTTCGTCGAAATGAAAATTTTGATAAGATAATTTAATTTCATAATTACTTTTTGGGAAACTTCGCCGATATAAATATTTTTAGCAGATATAATTATAAGTATATTCCGAGAAAAAGATATATGAAATGATTAATATAACAGTAATTATATCTGTGCATTGTTATGGAGATATATTCTAGTTTGTGATCGCCCTAGACCCACTGTTTTATCTCGTTTATGGATAATTGTTTTATTTCATAATTTTTTATGAAAAATATGTCGATTTTTTAAAGAATAAAAATAAAAATTAAACAACGAAACGATTATATCGTTTGATTCTGGTAAATATATTTTTATCATTATATAAACATAGTATTATTCAAGCCGTAGAAAGTTGTATGAAAAAGATAAAAATAGTTACGAAAAGTTTGACTAAAAACATCATAGATATTAGTTTCGGTCAAAATGACTGACACGAGCCAACCATAGTTAGAGATTTTCACACCCCCACCGCCTGGTTGATAGGTCAAAAAATAAAAAAATAAAAAATAATAATTTTGCTATTTCATGTGTTAATATAAAATTTATAATAACATTATTTTGTCCAATTGATTATTTCATTATTATTAAATAATATGATTTCAAAACAGTCGTTTTTTATAAATTAAAAATTAGAAAAAACAGATTTCATAAGATGACTTATAATTTTATAGTATTATAAAAACATTATAAAACAATAACGATAATAATACCGTTCGGTTAAACAAAGCCAACGACTTGAGAATTACATTCCCAAAATTTCCATCACATTGAAAACTCCGAACAATCTAATACCCCAATGATTTTTCCAGGTACCAAAGGAGTCTCGTCATGGTCCGTGTCGCGTGCTTATAAGGTGGACAGCATTCGAAATTTCCAGCCGGACTATGCAGAAACATTGACAGTGTAGCTCCCGACAAGTTTGCCCATCTGCCAAAGAAAGAAACAGAATCGTACCGTCCGGACCGACGTTATTTCACCGCTCGAGATGGAAGCAAAGCCTGACCTAGAGACCGTCTACCAGGCGCTCTTCGTGCTCTACCACGACCCTGGGTACGCGAACAAGGACCGTGTGAACAAATGGCTGAGCGAGTTACAAAAATCCCTCCACGCGTGGGAACTTTCCAACGAGCTGCTCCGAGTGAAACGCGACCTCGAATCTTGTTACTTCGCCGCGCAAACGATGCGTTCGAAAATCCAGGAATCGTTTCACGAGCTGCCGGTTGAGGTGCACGAGTCCCTCCGGGACTGCCTGATCGAGCACATCTCCAACATCAACGACCAAACCGACAAGGTCATAGTCGTCCAACTCTGTGTGGCCCTGGCGGACCTCGCACTCCAGATGGTTTCTTGGCAGGATCCAGTGGGCGACCTGATGAACAAGTTCGGGCACTCGCGAGAGGGCCTCTGGCCCCTCCTCGAGATCCTCACAGTGATGCCGGAGGAGCTGAGTTCGTGGCACCTGGGCCTGGTGTACAACCGTCGACAGGAGGTACGGAAGTATCTGTACAAGGTCGGACCGACGGTTTCCGAGTTCCTCGAGGCCTGCCTGAAGAGCCAGAACGAAAACCAGGACGTGACTTATTCGAGGATTCTTCGCTGCTACGGAAGCTGGATCTCGGAGCAGAGCATCCCGCTGGACCAGGTGAGGACCAGCGGCGTGGTGGCAGTGGCGTTTCAAGTTCTGCACAGCCCCGAGGTCGACATTACGTTCCACTCGAACGCAACCGACTGCATCTGCGCCATCCTGCAGAACGTCGACTACGAGATGGACGAGTTCATGTTCGGCAAGGTCACCGCCCTGGGGAACGCCTACAAGATGTCACTGGAGACCAAGGACATCACGAGATTGAAGAATTATTGTCGCATCATGACCGATCTTGCGGACACCCACATTTCCACCATGATCAGCTGCAGCCGGCCCGACAAGCCGCACTACTCCCTCGGGGCTCTCGACCTCGTGCTCATGTGCTGCGATCACCAGGAATACGAGATCACCGAGATGACCTTGGAACTGTGGTTCAACCTGAGTGAGCTCCTCTACGACAAGTCGAACGAGAAGAAGAACGCAGTGTTCAGGCCTTACGCTGACAAATTGCTCCACATCCTCTGGAAGCACTGCAAGATGAACGTGGAGAGTCTCGCGTCGGTGGAGGAGATCGACGAGCTGTTCTCGGACTTTAGGTACCGCGTCTGTCAGCTCATCAAGGACGTGATATTTATTGTGGGGGTTAACAATTATTATCGACAGATGTTCGCGAATTTCGGCGCGGCCGACTGGGCGAGCATCGAGGCCACACTGTACGTCATGCAGGCGGTCGGCAGAAACGTGTCACCCAAGGAGAACGAGATCGTGCCCAAGGTCGTCGAGGCGATCCTCAACCTGGGAGCCGAAACCCCCGTGGCGGTCAGGCACACGAGTATCCTTCTCCTGGGCGAGCTTTGTGAGTGGATCAACGAGCACTCCCACGTGCTGGAACCAGTTAGCAATTTTCTGTTCGGGTGCCTGCACCAGAAGGGACTCGCGAACGCTGCCCTGGTCGCGCTCAAGGACATCTGCAGTGCCTGCTCCAAGCTGATGTTACCCCACCTGCCGCTTTTGATACAACTTTCAAACAGTCTGGAGAGTCTGCAGATCAACAACAATTCAGCCAATGTGTTTCTCGCTGGTATTTCCAAACTGGTGTCCAAGCTGCCGCCTAAGGAGATGCAGCAGGCTGTTCGGGAGCTTTTATGGGTCCAGGCAAAGCCGTTGAACATGATCATTGAAGATCAACAGAATTCGATCAATCGTGGCAGCAAGACGGATCCGATAGTTTGGGTCGACAGGATAGCGACCATCTTCAGGAACATCAAACTCGACCCCAAGCTGGGCTCGAATCCCCATCCCTGTCAGCAGGTTCTCAGCGAGCTCTGGTCGGTACTTTCAATGACACTGGACAAGTTCCAGCAGGACTGCAAGATCGTCGAGCGAACCTGCAGGTGTTTCAAGTTCGCGATTCGGTGCCTCGGCAAGTGCTCGAGTCCGATAGTGCAGCAGTTGGTGGAGCAGATGGTGCGGCTCTACTCCGTGAACCCGCACAGCAGTTACCTTTACTTGGCTTCGATTTTGGTCGACGAGTTTGGCGACGATGTTAACAATGTTCCCTTTCTGTTGGAGATCCTTAGGGCTCTCATCGGACCGACTTTTGCGTTACTGGACAAGCCGGACGGGCTGGTGAACCATCCGGACAGCGTGGACGACCTGTTTATACTCTGCGACAGGTACCTCCAGAAGTGCCCGGTTGCGCTGCTGCAGCAGGATCTCATGGACGGGATTTTAAAGTGCGCCCTGTTCGCATGCTCGTTCGACCACAAGGAGGCGAACTCTTCGGTCCTCAAGTTCTTTTATGACTTGGTGTACTGTTGCAAAAATTCGAAGAACCAGTCGGACTTTGTGCTGAGACAGCAGTTGGTTAAAGAAGTGATTGCCAAGGTGGGGCAGAGTCTGGTGAGCGAGCTGATGAACGCATCGGTCTTCACCATGTCGACTTACGTTCTGCCGGATATTTCTGATGTTTTGCTGCTGCTGGCCGCGCTTGATAGGGAACAGTTTTCAAAGTGGCTTTGGCAGGCTGTTGTCGAACTGCCGGCGAAGAGGAACAAGAACGTCTCGAACGAGCAGATGCACGAGTTTCATAGGTCGGTTGTTGACGTCAATGCAGACTCGAACGAGGTCAACTCGGCTTTGAGGAATTTCAAAAGACTGTTTCGATGACGGTTCTTCGTCTGTTTCGAGATTCGCACAAGACTGACTTTATGAAAGGACTTCATAATCCGCGATGATGCTCGAAAAATTATCGCTCATGAATTTGAGCGTACAAATTTCATGGGGTTTCTAGATTAGAAACTTTCCTAACGCCTTGTACAAACGATTTCCGAAGTTTATATAGCTTTTAACATTTTCGTCGTAATATGTTATTGTAGATTTTTACACGAGATTTCGGATAACATTTTTTTTTGATAAAATAATGATGTGAAAGAAGATAATTGTAATTAGTGTGCTCATTGTACAGATAACTTGTAGTGTAAATATCGACACGGTATAGTTTAAAATAAATTGACTGTTATGAGTGCAAAACGAAAGAGAGAGAGAAATTGTTATATTTTTGTATATTTTATATTGTAATAAAAAATGAGACAATACAAAATTCAATTTCAGTTCTACTTTTTTCTTTATAGATCAAAACCTGAATTAGTACTTAAGAAATAGAGCTGAGAAACAAAATAGAATAATTTGACCAAGAAAGTTGAACTTCAAAAAAAGTTGAAAATTTTCAACTTTATTGTATTTCATTATTGATAACTATTTATTAGTTTTAAATATATATATCTTTTCCTAGCTCTTATTCATACATTCTAAAAATACAACATATAATTCTTAGTTGTCTATGTAAATGAAATTGCATTTTTTCATTCCTTCATATTACCTCATGATCGAGTAATGTGTGATAGGTGGTAATTGAGAATTGATAAGTAATTGTTTTTGCTAACATTGTTTAAGGTTGATCTTAGAAAATACAATGATTTTTTTATTACAATTTTATTAAACGTCATAAACCAACATAATTTGTTCCATCAAATTTGATGGCAACTGTTATTATAGTTGTAAAAACAATTATAAAAAATTAATTGAAAATGTATGCTATGTGTATATTAATTTATTGAACTTTGTGTAATAAATTATTACAACCTGCGAAATTCTGTCATAGATACATTTAGACACATTCATAAATATACATGTATAGCAAATTACATATTTAATTGCAACACATATATTCTGTACCTTGCAAATTGTATGGGGTAATTGGGATTTCGTTCTTTTGCATAAATTATAACTCTGCAAGACTTAAAATGATTATTAGGTAAAACAGATAGTAAGAAAGTAAAAGGAAGATGATTAAATAAATAAAAATTCATAATTATTTAATAAAAAACAACAAAAATTACTGAACATTAAAAAGTTAAAAAAAATAAAAAAATTGTATTTAAACAAGAATATGAAAATCAACAACAATGTCTATAAATATTAAATATTATTATTAATTAATGATTCAATGGTTCTGAGGTAAAAGAAACGAATTGTGTAAAATTTCCAATAATACTAATTTAGTGTTACAAATCCACTTATTACATTTATGTGGAAAAACTAAAGAATATTATTGACTAATATTCTTGACAATTATGATAAAAGATTAATATTTTTTTAAATTTAAGAATGGAGTTGTAAATTATCTTGCCATCACAATCATCTCTGGCTGCTCTTCATAAAAAAGCTTTACCTGAAAATAAAAAAAAAATTACCTGATAAAAGCTGCTTTATTTCTAATAAAAATGTTATTATTTTTGTACTTTCATGTCATATTATAGATATTTGATTGATCCCAGTTCAAATATGGCTGTTCAATAATTAGCCCGTTCATAATTACCCCTCCGTGATAATTAGCCTAATTGCTATTACATTAAGTAAAGTGGTTTTTGGAAATCACTCACGGAACCTAAAACAGAACCAATAAATATATAAACACAACAGAAAACGCATCTCCATTTCTAATAACTTATTATCAACGGAAAAAGCAGCCATGACAAATTAGTGCTACGATTTGATCTAACATGAAAAGCTATAAATAACCAAGCCAGCTGATGAACTTGACAACTTCGTTATCTGTTCTTTTTTTTCACAACCCGCCGGGTCTGACTTTTGAAAACAATCAACACCAGCGGCTGCGAAAAAGCGCCGCCAGGTGTCGGGCGGATCGCGACAGGCGCGCCCCCGCAGGCCAGTGTCCGTCGAGAAGTCGTCGCGCAATTGGTGTATGTGGTGTAGTACGTGCTGCTACAGTTTTGTCCCTCGCGTATGGATTGCGAAACAGCGGCGTTGACTGCGCGCAGTTTCGCGGTGGTCGGTTGACGTTCGTAGGCCCAGCCACAGCTGAGAGGACGCGCCCGTTCGGGCACCAGCAGACGCCGCGATTATGCGGCCGATCGCCACGTTATCATCGCCGAGGACAGCATCGATCCGCGGGTTCGGCCGCGACGTCACACCGCGATGAACAACAGCCGCGAGTGATTTTGTGAAATCGTGCGCTCGCACCTAACGCGTCCTCATTGTCAAGCTCGAATTGTTGTGCGTCTCCGTGCATTTCGCAATAAGGACTTGGGGGCAGCGCGCAGCCGAGATGCGCGCCTCAGCGCAATGGTAAGTTGGCATTTTTTTTTATCATTCCCTATCTCTCTCGCTCGCGACGCAGCCTCAACGAGACTAATCTTTTGCGGAGCCTCGGGCCGCCGTCAGCTTCTAATCAGGCCAATGCGGTGTCATTGCGAACCGACCTGCATGCCTCAACCCGTCACATCAACTTGCTCCTATGCCATCTTGTTGCCCCCCCCCCCGTTTTGTATACAATTCAAGCGTCACGTGACCTTCATCTTTTATTTTCTTCTGTTTCTTCATTTTCTTTTTTCTTGTCAAAAAACACGGCTTATGGAGGGGGAAGGGATCAGAGGTCGATGCCAATCAAAACAAACATGTCCGTAGTGTCAAGAGAGAAAAAAAATAAGAACCACCTGCCGATCCAATCGATCGCTTGAAAATAAACATCAACAATCATCGATTTGCAATTTCTCCCCCGCGTTCAACCTCTTTCCTCTCTTGTTTCGTTGTTTAACCTTCATCCACATTTGTCTCCCGCCCCCCTCCCCCTTGCCTTTACTTTCACTGTCATAAATTGTGCCAATCGATCCGAGTCGCAAAACGTAAACAATGATGGCAGGCAGAAAAAAAGTGGCATGTAAACAAAAATAAAATGCAATAACAAAGAACCACAGGAGATAACAATAAGTGATAAACAATGTTCGGCTCCTGTTGCAACATGACACGACGTTGCATCGCCGCAGAGACACTTGGCGCCAGTGGTCTCTTTTTTAGAAAGCCTCGGCTCTTTTGTTTTTAATTTTAGAATCCATCCGCGAATCATGATCCTTTTTTTTTCACGTATTCCTCCTTGTTGTTTTTGTTTGTTGCTTTGTCTCGCCGATGACCTTTTCGTGCCCACCGGGTTTTTTGACGGCACAACACCGATTATATTTGGACTGCGCACGTTATGATTTTGTTGACCGACTAATATTTGCCGTCTGTCCCTGAATTACGTAATGTTTTGGAGGATTCATGTAAGATCATCTTTTTTCGAAACGATTGTCATAAACGAACGCGCGCTGTAAACGATAATTCCTTTATTTCCTCGTTGACAATACGTTTTTATCATTATTGATTTTTTTTTTATTACTTTTTCAATTTCACTTTTTTGTTTTTGCCAATGGAAAATTTTAAACCAATTGGATTGGAATGTTCCTTTTTGTATGAAAGAATAAAAAAAAATCAATTCTGAAAAGGTGACGCGGTTGTAGTAATTTTTTTTTTTTTTTTCTATTGATAAATAATTGAATGAAAATTCAAGGTCACTCGGAGTCAGCGAGTGAATGAAAAAACAAACAAACGTTTAGTTTTCTTAATTGATAACAAAACATTCGAAAATAATTGAACGAGTTTGTGCTGTGAGATGCAACTTAAACCGCACGTAACTTTTACTTTTGCAAACAATTTCAACGGCCGGTTCGAAACGAAACTTTCGACTCCGAGTTGTGATTAACGTTGAATATTTATACCTTTTTCTATTTATAAACCGGGAGTATAAATAATTCATGCCTCTTTTTTATCGCGAAAGAATGCAGACGGCGATAATTGGGTGTTTTGATAACGGTCATTAAGTGGCTCTTTTGTTGGCCTGAAAGGTGTCTAACGCCAAACAAACATCAGCTGTTTCGCTGCTTGACATAATCGCACTTCCTGGAGTCAAAACCAGTCGGTCTGGCAACACTGCCGTTGCAATGAAAAAACAACACACACACACACACACACAAGTTTCGCTTGCATCAGTGACTCGAAATTTCACCGATGAAATTGCAATCGAACAAAAACCAACAAAACATATCAAATTACAAATCAAATGAAAATGAAGAAAATCCTGGCCTCGTCGTTAAAAAAAAAACAAACTCATTGGATGGATACAGAAACTGGACCAATGAAGAATTCTTTCTTTCCTCCCTCTTTTTGCATGATAAACAAAAATGTCTCTCTTATCATCAAAAAAAGAGCATAAAAAATGATAACACAAAAAAAAGGTTACAAAACCAAAGTCAATTATTCTTGCAATTTTGATAACAAGCGATAAACAACAATGTGCGTTCAAACATTTATCATTGTATTTTGCAGAAAGAAGAATTTTAATCTGTGCGGAGCTCTTGCAGCACTTGGTATGTCTGGTTGCGATTACTTTTATTGGCACTTTTGTTTCTCACTTTTTTGCCATTTGTTTTATCCGGTTCATTTCGTTACAGATAAACGGAAACGAAGAAGAAAAAAGGAAAGTTTCTACGATGGAGAGCTCCGAGGAGCCGACGAGCTTGCAGTCGATCTGTCACCTGCAGGCGTCCGAGCTGTTTCCAAAACCGACGAATTTTGAGTGTGATGACTCAAGCGTGAGCATACCGTTTGTGCCGCTGAACGGCGAGTCGGTGGTCGCGCTGGGACGCACCTCCGACGGGGTGCTCGCCCTCTCCAACTACAGACTGTACTTACAACTTAGCCAGGCCTGCTACAACATCCCCTTGGGCCTTATCGAGCAGCTCGAGGTCAAGGAAATCTTTTTCCTACATATCGGTTGCAAGGATGGCCGATCCTTGAGGTTCGCTTCCTCCTTCTGTTTTTCAACCTTCGGACATGACATTTCTATTCATGAAAATGAAATAAAGTTGTTTCGTTTGGCTTTTTCTCTTTACCTTAAGTGGTTGTTTTAAAGTGGCTTTTAATTTTGATGAATGGAAAGATAGATAGCTCAATTGCGGCTTCCTAATCGTTTTGTTGTTACAGCTGTGCATTCAACACGAACGAACACTGTTTGGAATGGTACAAACGGCTGCACAAAGTGACGTATCCCCGCAAGAACATTGAGGATATGTTTGCATTTGCATACTACGCGTGGTCCGTTGAGGAAGGCAAGGAGTACCCCAGACTTGGCAAGGATAACACGTCTTATCTACAAACGTTCAATTCTGAAGTACGAAACGAAATTAAATAATTGAAACGAATTTTTAAACATTCGTGGGACATGATACTTTGTAAAATAGTCAGATATTTTTGTTATTTTCAGTTATAATTCTATCAATACAAAGTTACACGCAGAAAAATTAATTTGAAAATTTAATTTAGAAAATCGTAAAATCCGACCAGACTTGAAATTCAATTGAATTCACTGTATAATATTGTTATATTTAATGTAAATATTCGAAATTTTATTACATATATAATGAATTTTAATATATTTTACAATAAATTACGTTGAATTTCAAGTCTGGTCGGGTTTTGCAATGTTCTATAATATCTATAATAAATTTTTGAAAACGTTGACTATCTTATAAACTCAGATGCTTCATTTAGAAATTTAACAGTATATATGATACGTCGAGAGCAAAAACGATTCAAGTACAATGTTAATCAAATGAAACTTGTTTCATTTTTGCTCTCAGCGCGTCATATATTAATATATTAAAGACAAATACAAGTATTCATGGTTGAATTTTAAACAAATTCTGATTAAAAAACGTATTTTTAATCTACAAATTCGCTTGAAATGATTCTAAAAGTTATATAGAGAGATTTATTAGACAGACATTAACAACTTATTGCAGAATTAGTCATTTTACTATATAGTCATGAAATTTTGTTCCACAAACTTGGAAACCACAGAAATATGTTTTATTTGAAAAATTAAGTTTTTACTTTACCGCATGTCCCACTTTGAAATTAATTTTCTAATTCAACAGAAAGTTGCAAATGAAAAAAATGTTGGCATTGATTGATTGATTTTTTGGGGTATGTCTTGTCAGGTGGAGAGACTGAAATTCAATTTAAACGGGACATGGCGCATCAGCCAGATCAACAAGGATTACCAGATGTGTCCATCCTACCCGCCACAACTGCTTGTGCCTGCCTGCATTTCGGACAAAGTTCTCGAATCGGTCGCTAAGTTTAGAAGCTCGCGGAGAATTCCCGCGGTTGTTTGGAGGTAACCAATCAAGAATAAAAACAAATGTAAAATAACCAAGTTGGTATATCGTGTACGAATCGACTAATGTGGGTTTGATTTGGTTTTTTAGGCACGCAAATGGAGCAGTAATAGCTCGCAGCAGTCAGCCCGAAGTTGGGTGGTTGGGCTGGCGAAGCTCCGAAGACGAAGATCTGCTCAAAGCTCTGGCAGAAGCATGTTCCTACGACGGCGGAGATTCCAATGTCATCGACGCTCCTTCCAACTGCTCGGACGCCGGCGACGAGCCAATCATTTCAAACGTTACAAAAGTCAGTTTTCAACCGTGTTAAATACAAACTCAGTGTTTACATTGTCTTATAATACCGAAAATGTTTTTGACAAAAATTTACCAATTAATAACTAATGAACCGTTATTCAGAATTGAATTTCGAAATATTGTAAAGTCACAATTTGGCAGATGCACTCTCACTATTTTATTTTAATAATTACAACTTGAAATCAGATATGAAAATTGCAGAGAAAGAAAATATGGACCATTTATATAAAGTAATGAAAAATAATATTTTGTGTGCCATATTTCTTGTAATTTGAGGGTATAAAATGTCAACTTCTTTTATAATTTTTGTTCAAAAAACATAAATCTAGATTCTGATATAACATCTTCATTTGTTAGATTAGATTGATTAATTTTGATTGATTGATAAATAGAAAGAAATGTAAAAATGTTTGTTATAATGAAAAGATTAGAAACAAGCACAAAAAAAAAAAAAATAAAAGAATGCTGCAAGAGTCAGCTGTGTAATCGAGATAAAAAATAGATAAAGTTATAAAATGATACGTCATTTGTAAACGAGTTGAGTCATGGATGATCATTGATGTCTTTTGTTTGGTTACAGAAAGTGCTCATCGTGGATGCGAGGTCATACACCACCGCGATAGCGAACAGAGCGCGAGGCGGCGGTTGCGAGTGCCCCGAGTATTATCCCAGCTGTGACATCCAATTTATGAATCTTCCTAACATTCACTCGATACGAAAAAGCTTTCACGCCGTCAGACAAATTTGCGCCACTTCTTCCGATCATCCCAAGTACGTTTCGTTTACGTTCTGAAATTGACGTTGAATAAATTGAATGAAAATGAGTTATCTTGAAATTGAAAGCCAAATTGATTTCATTTTTCTTTTTTCATTTTTAGTTGGTGGAGTTTCTTGGAAGGTACAAGGTGGCTGCAGCACATGTCGGGTTTATTGAGAGCAGCGGTGACCGTGGCTTCGGCCATCGAGCGTGATGGAAGACCAGTATTAGTGCACTGCAGCGACGGCTGGGACAGAACGCCTCAAATCGTGGCTCTGGCCCAAATTTTACTCGACCCTTATTACCGAACAATGGAGGTTAATATCAGTTCATTTGAATAAACATCGTTTGAAATAGGCCACTGAAAAGAGGTCACAGCGACGATAATAAATTAGAGATTTCAAATTCCCGCCGGCCGATCAATTATTCGCCAGTGAGAAATGAGATTTTAATTTTCGTTTGTTCTTGTTTTCAGGGCTTTCAAATATTATGCGAACGGGAGTGGCTCGATTTTGGCCACAAGTTTGCTGACAGATGTGGCCAAACTGTTGGATACGAGGACTTCAATGAGCGGTGCCCTGTGTTTTTGCAGTGGCTCGACTGTGTCCACCAACTTACTGAACAATTTAAATGTAGTTTCCAAATGTCGTCCGCTTATCTTGTATGCAATTTTGAGCTAATATTATCTTTGAATTTGTCTCCGAATATAAATTGTTGGAGCATGACAATTGACGGTTGATTTTTCTTTTTTTTTGTCCAGGTAAAATTAGCGCAACACACATACTCGCAACTGTTTGGTACGTTCCTTTGCAACACGAGACAGGAGAGACAACAATTAAGGATACGAGAGAGAACGTTTTCGGTCTGGCGTTTTCTCAATTCCACGTCGTTTGTCAATCACTTGTATTCTCCGTTAAAAAGTCAGGTACGTTTTGGTTACGAAAATGACCGGATTAGTTTTCATGCGCAAGATGTATTGATGGCGAGTTATTATATAAAGGAAGAAAAAAAAATCAATAAAACATTATAAATGTTCTTTATAACTGTACTTGCACTGATTCACACGTAATCAAACTGCCATTTGGAATGAATTTATTACCAAGGCAGTGGAATGTTGAATTAAATTATGGATCGATGTGTTTTTTTTTGCGCAGCTGTTGAAATGAAAACTAATGACGGTTTGATTTTTAGGTGATCTGGCCGAGTTGCAACGTGCGTGACCTTAAATTCTGGTCCGAGGTGTATTTAGGGTCAATGGAAATGTCATTTGGAACAAGCGACACGAAGCAGAGAGTAGCAATAATCGATATCGAGGGTGGAGACGGAGAAGAGTTGCAAAGTCAAATGACAAAGACACGCTCGTACGGCGATCTAATTCGTGCTCAAGATCATGTTTCGATTGTGCACCGGCGCCTCAGTGATCCAAGTATCTCAATAGAAAAGTGAGCCTTTGACGTCTTATTTTGCACTGGCCCAAGTTCATTGCTATCGTTGCGTTGAATTGAAATGTTGTTTTCCAGGAAATTTGATACCCTGAATCTGGAAAATCTTGATAACGAGCTGAACAAAGTCGACGATGTCGCTGATAACAAGCAGCAACTCAACTCGGACTCGAACCAATCCAAGCCAAATCTGTTGAATGGAAAACAGGAGTCGAACGACTCGACTGTAAATCCATCCGTGGATAGCTCCACCGACACTCTCATACCAAATGGCGATTTCATTGTTAATACTCCGTTAGATAAAAAGGATAAGTGCGTTATCAATCTTGGATTAAGAGGGAATGTACACCTACAATGGCAAAATTCGTACCTAAATTCGAAGTTGGATTTTTAAGATTGTATATATCCAATGTTTGCAACATATCGTGCATTAAGTAATTTTTAACAATCGATTGCTAATAAGTTGATTAAACAAAAAATATTTTTTGACGTAATTTACAGTTGTCATTTCGAAGGTTTTGATAAGAATTAAAATTTGAAAGCGTTCATGATAGAATGAAGTTGTAATGAAACAATGAAAAATGTTAACATTTTTTTTATTACTTTGACGAAATGATTTATGTATAAAGAATGAAATATTCAAGATATTTTTATTGTTCTAGCATTGTATATTTGTTTTGAAGAAGTTTAGAAAACGTGACAACCATAAATTTCTGCGTTTAAAAATGTTATTTATAGTTATTTCAAAGTTTATATTAATAACAAAAATGAAATAGTGCAATAATGTTTTGCAAATATTCCTTCAAGTAGAGGAAAATTTTGTTCGTACGTTTATGTCTATATTTTCAATAATTTATCTATAAACGTAAATATGATTTTTGCTAATCTAGGTGTATAGCCCCTTAAACCAGTTGTAAACCCCGAACTTATCAGAACTGTTTGTTTCATTCAATTTGTTTATCGATTGCAGAATTTCTAGATTAGATATTGAATTAACGTTAGATACAGAGCAGAACTACGCTGGTAACATAAAAGCCACGTGCAACTGCAATCGAAATCATGCCGAGGGAAGTGAGACGAGCGACATAAGCGTGCCCCTGATGTCCCAGACCCCGAGCAGTATTCCGTCGCCCATTCACCAAGAAGTTATGATTGATAATCCAGACAGGCTCGACGATGTTGACGGTCTTCCCGTCATTCACTGCGATGTTCAGATGCGATTACAACAGATCATCGTCGAACAAAAGGTTCGACTTGTTTATTCACCATATGCACCAAACTACAAAATCGATCAAATTAAATTACAATCATCTTTTCTTGTATAGCTCAAGGAGGAGGCGTTGAGAAAAGAGTTACACACAACTAGACTGGCTCTGGTTAAACAAGTCTGTAACCACAATGTAGACACAGATCGCATCGATGATATTGTAAGTCTAACAAGAAACTTACAGAAACTGACAAATACGATTTGTCAGTTTTCATGTAGGAACAGTACAAGTCGTTGTGATACTTTAAGATGAATTTGACGTTGGGAATAACTTTGCAATTGAAAAATTTGCATTGAATGGCAACATAAACTGATGATATAGAACCAAACCTATTTGAAAAATAGTAAGAGATCTCAAATGATATATAAGATTTGAAAACTTAGTTTCTTGATATTTTTATTGAAACGTGAAAAGCAATTTTTTACTTTAACATTAGCTTTGTTAGTTTATTTCGTTTCCAAGAAATCAAAAATTTTTTTTTGCTTTGTTGAAACATGATTCACCGAAACTAAAATAATTTTTTTCGAAAAAATATGTCAAGAGAAATTTTAACCGGCCAAGTTTGTTTGGTATTTCATTTGGTTATTTTGAAAAAAAAAAAATACTTTTTATGACTACCTTTGAATTTAGAAATGATACATTATAAGGAGGATGTAAAAAAAAAAATTTCTCGAACTAAAATATCTGGAAATTTTAACAATTTTCTCTGGAAAATAACACCCCACTGAAAAATTCAATTGCCATTTGTACTTTTTAATTTTTTTACTGTGCTTAGTACTTTAATACTCAATTCGTTGTATCATATACATTTTAAAGTGTCACATATTATTTGCATATTAATATTTTATAATACGTTTAATTTATTGTGAACAACGTTTTATGATGTTTTGCTCTTTTAGGGATCTTTACCAGACTCTGTAGGAAGCACAGGAGATCATGGGGAGTCTTTACCTTCGGATATGTCTTGGGAAGCAGTGGAAGAATTGGGTCCAGCACCTACGTTATGGGTACCTGATCATGCAGTGAACCGTTGCATGGGGTGTGATACTGAATTTTGGCTCGGGAGGCGCAAGCATCATTGCAGGTAAAAATAAAAAAATGACAAATTACAGTAAATAACAGAAAAAGCAAAAATTCAAGAAAGTAGAGATGCAGCATCTTTTTTAATATGCATTTAACTGTGATGATTCTGGTTTTAATAACAGGTGTTGCGGCAAAATATTTTGCGCGGATTGTTCGGAAAACTCGACGCCACTGCCGAGCGAGCAGCTTTACAATCCGGTGCGCGTATGCAGCGACTGTTTTTCGCGCATTCACCATCACAGCAACGCCTGTCAGTGCAACTCACGTCCGCAAAGAAAAACATCAGAAACTGAGAACTACGAGATATCGCCGAACATGGATGCGACGCCGTGCCAAAGGTCCGCGGCTCTGCAGCAAGTGCCCGTCGACAGCTGCAGCGAGGCCGCCGCGGTCAAACAGCCCGCGACACTCGAACCGAGCAAAGTCAACTGAACAACCCTCGCATTTGCCTTTCGAATTTTTCATCACCAATGCAAATAAAGTATTCCTGACGAATTCGGCTCTTGCTCCGACACGTATACATACACATTAATAATCAGTCGCAATGTCACACACGTTTTTTTTTTTCGATATCAAATCTCTATTCGTCCATTATTTTATTCTCTTATTGTTTTCTTTGGTAAACAAAAAGCAGTGTTTTATTTCATTGAATCGGAATTGGAATACGAAATTAGATTACTTAGGCCACGCTTATTCGAATAGAAGTTTGATATCAAAAGTTTCTATGTATAAAATTATATATACACGTGTATATATAAAAATGAGTGATTTATTAGGACTCTTCGAAGTACGATATTTATTACTAGGTATATAATTTGAATGACTGAACGAGTGTACAGTTCAATATTGTTTCATTTTTTTTTCTCCTCTCTCGTAAAGTGTGTATGTATATGTGTGCGTACGTGAGTGTCACAATATCTGATGCTAATACATAAGTTGTGAACGATCACATCCAAATAGTTGGTCATTTTTAAAAAAGAATTGAATTAAGATTTGAAATGTTGAGCGTATGCTATGAAATAGCACAGATCTGTGATTTTGTCATGTAATTCGTTTGTTTTTAAGGTAAAGTGTATTTATTAAAAAAAAAAGCAGACACTTAAAATTAATTTGTTTATATTAGAAAGATTCAATTCGAAAAATGACCAAAGCCTGATTCTCTGTAAGCAACTTAAGCCTGTGTGTAAATTATGCATGAATTCATCGACGAGCCTTATTACTCATCCAAACTGAATCTGTACTAAATGGTGGATTTTTAATCATAATTTCTACGACTTTTTGTCAATTTACACGATTCTGTTTTAAGTTTTAACAATGATTTTATTGTTTATCCAGCATTTGGTGTGTCAATATTCAAGCAAATTCTTCACGCCGTGTCTTTCAATGTTTTAAATTTCAAATATATTTTGAATTTAACTGTTGATTTGTGATAATTCAAACGAAATGTGATTTAAAGAAATGAAAATCGTTGATGAAACACTAAATGTTGGAGGATAACCTTGAACAAAACATTTGTCTCGGACTTGATTAGGACCTGTTTTCACGTAGCGATGTCAATTTTTTAGACTACTAAAAAAATAATATATATGATGTCAAGTGATTTCTTCAATGTTGGAACTAAATTTCGATCCCGTCAGATCAGCAAACAAATCCGTTTCGTTCGGTTACAAATTTTAATACGTGTGATTTTATTTATTAGCCAAAGTGTATATTTATTATTTATTTATTTGCGGTCAAATCGTGGATTTAAAAAATTTATTCGAAATTAATAAAAATGATCGAATGAACATTATTGGTATCGAGTTTTGTTTGATGTATTTTGATCTCTATGGAAAAAATCTATTCTGGTGGGAATATACGAAAAATTCATGTTATACGTGTTCGTTTATTTCTTGGTCTATCTTGATTGTCTTTATTAGACTTAGATAAAAAAACAAAAACTGAAAAATGAACAATATTCTATCCGTGTACTTGTAATTGTAGACACTTTTATATGAATGAAATTTCAACGTGGGTAAACCTAGTTTTTACAGCAGAATTTTCACCGGGATCGGTAGATTGGTAGCGCGAGATTTTATCAAAATTGAATTTCATATTTGACGATTGCGTTCTTGTGACAACTCTGTAATGAAGAAAACAACAAAAACAAGTACTGGGAGATAACAGACAAACCAAAATAAATTTTTCATACGTAATTTGCATTTGACACTGATACATACGCATGAGAACACGGACACACAGTCACACATACACATACACACACGCGAGCGCGCGACAAAATGTGATTAAGTGAAGAAATATGAAAAAAAAAAAAACACTTTGGAGTTGTAGTAAAAACATTGATTCGTTTAATAATTTTGTAATTAACTGTTGATATATATTTATTGTTACACTTGTAGGGATTATATTTTTCTTTTGTCAGTTTGCGAGAAGCAAGAGAAAACAAACGACTCAAGCATATGTAATGTATAAAATCTATTTTATTGTAAAAGAAAAACGAAAATAAAAAATAAAAACTTCTATAGAAAAGATGTGTTTGTCATTTTAATTGTTCACAAAAATTGCCTATTTGATTTGGTTTTGCTCTTTTTTTTTGTCTCACATACCTCTCTAAAATGGCTATAAAAAAGATTTCAAAAAACTGGGAAATACCTCTTGTTCAGCATGTTCAACAGATGTGTATTTTTTTATTACCTTCTTTTCTTTTTTTTACAAAAAAGGAATGTTTCCTAGATAAATATCATATAATTCAACAATGAATATCTAGAATTAAAAATGTTTTTTAAGTTGTAGAATATTGAATATCTTGTGAGATTTTCTATTCTAACTTGATTATTTTTTTACGAATGCATAGTTATAAAATTTGAAAATTCATAAAATAATGAAACATTTATTTTTTCATAATAATTTTTCAACTACAAGTTGTCGCTTGCTGTAAGAAAAAATCTTTCAATCCCAGGCTCATTTAAAAAGAATATTTTTTCGTGATGAATAGTTTCTCTTAAAATGTCGGATGTGTGGCAAGAGGGTGGACTGTTTAATGTCAGAATTTCACTGTATAGTGTATAATTTTTCCTAGTATTCTAATTAATGAGTTTAGATTGCTTTGGAAATTATGTTCTGGAAACGCTTTGTTAAATTTCAGCCACTAGAATATACCATCGCATTTTTGTAAATTTTTCGTCTGGTTTTTCTAGCATAATCTTGATTTGTTTGAATATATTACGAGGCATGCATGTTGAATAGTTTTTTTAATTAAAACAGTATTTTATTGAAATATTTGTTTATTTTTATTTACTATTCAAACGTCTAAAAAATTTCTTCGTGGGTTCTGAGCTGTCCAAAACAAAACTTATAAACAAAATTTATGAACAACGAAGTATATAAACAATATAATTTCATGAAAGTCTTATAAACCGATTTTTTGACCGGATGGAATAATACAAATTAGCAGAACTCGCGATTGTCGTATGTATGAAATTTTACATGTTTGAAATTCGAAAATAATAGAGGAGACTACCCAACAGTTTAACAAATTTTGTTCAGAGGGCTGTAAAACTATAACAAATGAATCAAATTTCAAAACAAAAATGCCGTTGTTTAAAGTGACGATTCAGCTGTAAAATAGATGAATAAAAACTTTTGATTAATAGCAATCGATAAATGAATAAATTATTATATGATGAGGTGACAATTTTAAACTGTTGGACCGGTTGGCCTACCGTTTAACAATGCCGCCCTACCGATAAACATCGAGGAAATCTTTGAAATTAGCGTTGAAAAAAATATTTCAATTTATTTTAATTTATTCTGTAACATCTTAAGAGATCACAAAAGAAGCACTATATCTTTTAATAAAATGTCTCGATCTTTCAATCGTATAAATAATAAAAATATGAAAATTCAAGAACTTGGTCAATAAAAAATCAACGTGTAAAATTGTTGGTCAATCGCACTTTTCCAAAATTTATATATATAAAAAAAATTGAGTGAGTTATTTAAGAAAACGAAAACACGATTTCAATTGTAAATGAATTAGCTTTATTCTATAACGAAAGCGAATGAATTATCGCTATATAAGTTTACGAAAATCCACTCAACTTTTTTTCAAATATTTTACTTTTCGCTTGAAAAAAGCACGCGTTTTTTCGCATATATGTTATAAACTTTCACGAGTGAAATTTTAGCCGTTTGTAAGAAATCATAAAATATGATTCCTCAAATTTTTCCAGATTTTTTTCGTTATCTAGTAATTGAGAAATCGCCTCTGTTAAACTGTAGGCCTGTTAAACTGTTACGGGTGGTCTCCCCTAATTATTTACAGATGTGGATTCAGACATATCTTAGCTTCGACGAATTTCAACTTCGACACTCAGGTCTTTGTTCAATACCAACTCAAGTTTTTCGAGTGTAAAATTTTTATTGCTCTTTCTTCGTCACCGAATTTTCAGCATGTGTTATTCTTAAGAAAAATTTAGTGGGGGCAGCCGACGTTTGCACACGCTGTTGCAGTAAAATCAGTTCTCTCGTGCCACTAGAACCAGCCACCTCTCGTGATGGTGGCTGGTTCTCCCTTGTGTGAAGTATAACAATTAGATAATGGTGTTCTTACGCTTGGACCGACGTCATTTGGATGTTAAGGAAAGGGTTTGCAGGATGTTTCGCCATATATTTAACCGGATGCGCAAAAATGAATCCAGGTGAATTTTAATCATTAATATAAATATATTATATACATATAATATATACATATAATATATACATATAAAATCGGCAATATTTATAGAAAAAAAATTGTGTCAAAAGAAAGGACAAATTGAAAGAGAAAAATGACAAAAAAATGTACACTAACAATACATAAAAAAAGATATCGGATAAATAAGTTTAAAAAAAATATCTAATAATAAATAAATGATAAATCTTTACTAATAAATAAATGAAAATATGTTTGTTTGTATTTGTATAAACAAATTATATCGGCTGATTCCGTAGATTCTTAGAAGTAACATAAGTTACTTAAAAATACGATTCAATTTATATTTTTCGAAAAAATTTGGAATAATCTCTCAACTCTTTTTGTCAATATTTTTTTTTTAAATTTGTTATATTACGTTGGAAGAAATCAATAAAATCAAAGAGGAATTTTATGAAATATGTAATTCTTTTAAAATTCAAAAGTAATATAAGCTACGTAATTTTTCCAATGAACGCCAATTTTAAAAAAAAAATCAAATTTCTGAGTTATTTATACATTTTTCTCAAATATAAACGTATATAACCCGTACGAAAAAAACTAACAATATTTCATCATTAATAATTGAAGTTGATATTGACATCCGAATTTGGTTATTAATACCGAATTTTAAGCATATATATATTCAATTTTAATTACATGTTGAAAAAAAATGTTGCTTTGAATCTGTCATTATTTATGATCATTTGTTGAGAATAAATAATCGAAAATTGTTCATATTGAAATTATACTATGAAAAGTTGGAGATAATTCCTGAAAATTATAATTATAATATACTGATCTCAAAAATGTAATACTGAAAAATAATTATTATGTTCAATACGATTGAATGTTATGGCACAACAAATATATTTATTAATATAATAATTGAGCTAAATAGATGACACTTTTAACTAAGGCAATATTGCAAAGTCTTAAAAGTTTTAATTTTCGACTTTTTACAAAGTATCAAAAGTCTTAATATAAGTCTGAAATTAAGACTTCCGGTCGGCTATGTTCCAAAAAGATCCAAAAATCCAAAAATGTCTAATAGTCAAAAAGTCCGACTAAAAATAAATTTAAAAAATAAAATAAAAAGTCAACATTTTTCTTGTAATGTTACATTGATTTCTATTGATTTATATCAAAACTAGATACAAAAGGTATCATATTACAAAGTATGAACTCAATCGAGAAATTGTTGATTTAATTATTTTGATTTCGAATTTATTATTTTAACATTTTCATTGTTCATTAAATTAAAATCAAAATGTTTTTTCTTCTTTTCTATCCATTTTTGGAAGAAATATCAATCAACCAAAATGTCTATCTATTTGTATCTAATAATTTTCTTTACTCTTCTATTCTCTCGATAAATAAAAATTAGAAAAATAGATATATTTGGAGTGCAAAAATCTAACATCCCAAAATGTCAGTCCCTTGCCTTCAAAAATGCATGGAAATCTTTTTATATACGGTAGAAGGTAGATATGTTATTTTAATTGAGAAATATTCATTTCAGGCCTAAGATGATATACAAGTGCTTCGATTGGAAAGACCCAGTTCATCTGTAGAGGGCGTGTTTTTGTGTAATAAAACGTCTCAGTATGTGTATTCAACCTGCTGAAACAATCGCATTTAAATTCTGATGAAAACCTCAATTTTTCAAAATTGGCAATGTTCCAGTCCGTCATCAGTAATTTCGGAAAACCAAAAAAGTATGCAGATCAATATATGGTAAATTGGCTTTTTTGTGAGTTTCATTTTAAATTGCTTACTGTCCAGAGCGACTGTAAATATAAGCATATTGACGAAGAAATTTATAGAAATTTGACAAAGGCAAAATGAGCGTCTTCATCGACCTTATTTATATTTTGATATTTTTTATTTATACGGAGAAAAATATGTCACTGAAAAGATCCAATATTTATGTCGTAATTTCCTCATTAAAAAAAATGTTAAAAGTAGTTATCATACTGTTTTACAAATTAAAATTATCAAAAAAATTTTTTTCATCCTAGTTAGAAATGAAATGCATTTTATCTGCATTCTTACTATTTATTAGTTTCAACAGTAAGTTCATGTCTATCAAGTATTAGGCGTGATCCTTTACCTTAAAGTGTAAGAATAATGAAAAATTAATTAAAACAAAATACACAATTTGTATTTATACTGTCTGTTGTAAAACCAATATTCGAAATTGTATGGTGTAATAATGATTGATTTGAAGTTATAACTAGTTATTATAATAACAAAAGTTTTTCAAAAATGTTTTTTGTTTACAGTGACCTTAAAAGTTATCTCGTTTAATATTTACAATGAAGGAAGCGATCATCAGACAGTGGTGTCCTCTATTCTTCTTCCAATTCGATGTTTTGCCGAATTCATCAATTTTTGCGCTGCGCTCAGGTTTCAAATTTTTTTCCATTTTAAGAGATATTTAAATTTCCACCAGATATAGAACCCACAAGGCGTTCTTGGAAAAAATATAGAATAACAAAATCGTAAAGTGTATCACGATATCGCCTCGGCTGATCTTATTCTTATTATATACAACCAAGCTTGATTTATTATTTTCGGAAGTTTTTTCATGCAATTAAACCTGTCTCTGATCAGGCGAGATGTGTTGCAGAAACACTTGCGTAACATTCAAAAACAAAAAAAATTCGAACACCATTACATTACAAAACAGCTGTAGAATCGAAAATTAATTTTTTTTTACAGTTTGCGCGCCTCTTTTACGCCGGGACAATCCAACCACTTCTCAGGGACGAAAAAGGATGGAACTATTTCGTACTACTCCTTAAAACAGAAAAAAAGAGAATTAGTGGAAAAAGTTTGAGAACTAAACCGGCATTTGAGTAAAATACTTAACAAAAATTTATCATTTGTACTTGGACGAACTTCATCACGATGTGGTAAAACGGAGTCACAATGACACTCACAAAAGGACGATCTGGGTAAATCAGAGACACAATGACACTCAAAGGAGAATAGATTTGATTCTCAAGACGTTTCGAACTGAACTGATTGTTTAAGAGCATTTGGTAAACAGTTTTCGTTTACCCCATGTCTTAATTGGTGCTTATGGTGTTTGTCTCAGAAGTTAAAATACGCGGGTACAGACTCAAATATTTGCGAATAATTCGCGGTTTTTTATACATTTTTTTACATTAAAGAAGTTTTTTTAGATATAAAATTTAGAACGATATAAACGATGATATAAACGGTATAAAAAATTATATCGTTGAAAATATTATTTTTTACATTAAAGTTTATTTTTTCTAAATATAAATTATAAAACGATATAAACGCTGATATGAACGGTATAAAAATTAAACAGTTAAAAATTATACCCATTTTCATTAATGGATAAAATATATATTCATCAAACAGTCGATGAACTGTTTCAAGAAACTGTCGGAACTGAATCATGGTCACTAAAAGATCTAATGGGCCTTTTTTTTACATTGTAGAAGTTTCTTTTTTTAAGATATGAATTATAGAACAATATAAATGATGATGATATAAATGGTATGAAAAATTTATATCGTTAAAAAATAATAACCGTTTTCATTCGTAGATGAAAGAAGTTAAGCTAAGCGGGTACAAGGCTCGCGGATCCGCGGATTAATTCGCGGTTTCGATGGGAGTGGGGAGGATACTGTTGTAGTGGGGATAAAGTTGTATGAGTGGGGATGTCGGGTGAAGTATGGGATGTGTTGTGATTATTCTTGGATCCGCGGACTAATTCGCGGTTTTTGTTGGAGTGGGGGTAAATGTAATTTTTATGTAGGATAAGTAGAAGAATGTTTGAGAGGGGTCGATGACCTTGTATGTTGTAGTGATGCGTGTATTTTTCGGGGGTCCTTGAATTAATTCGCGGTTTTTCGCGGGATGTTTTGTCGGAAGAGAAGGAGGAGGAGGATGAGGATTGGGAGGTCGTTGACCTTGTGATTCGCGGTTTTTCGCGGGTTAACCCTTTTCTCGCGGAATTTCGCGGGGGGCGTGGTCGCGGCGGCGAGAGTGGGGAGAGATGTTATCGCGGTTGAATTATCGTTCGATGCCGACCCCGTTCCTGTCCCCATCCCCATTCGAATAAAGTGATAATTAAATTGATAATCGTGTAGTAAAAATATTGTATTCTATTCGATTAAAAAATTTGAATGAAAATAAATATTTCTTTATATTTGATTTGTTTTTTTTTCTTTTTTCTTGGAATGAGTCGAACATTCATTTGAACGGCCACATGGCCCCTCCTTACCGTAGGTCAAGGTAAAATCTTTTTTTCTTTTCAGTTTCTGCAATGCAGATAGAAATTCAAAGTACGAATTAGTTTTTTTTTAAAATGATTTCTAATTGAGTGGGAGGTAGAAAAAAAAACAAAACGCAATTTATTTTAAATGTTATATATTTCTACATGATAATAACAAAAAAATCACAATGTTAAAAAATAATAGTTATTTTCATTGTTGAATAAAAATACATATTCATCGAACAACCGATGCACGGTTTCGATTGTCAGTGTCGGAACTACGTTCCGATCACTGAGATTCAATGGTTCCGTTTGAACCATTGAATCGAACAATTGATTTGTTCTTACCGCCTTAAAAGGATGTTGTTCAGGCGGTAAGCTCGGACTGCGTGCGCTCGGATTGAAGAAAGTAGTATAATTATCTAATACTTCGAATTGGAATATTTCATATTTCTCTGTGCTATATATTTTATAAACGGCGCATATGTTATTAAAATTAACGATGACGTTTGTACAAGGTGAGGTCATTTTGATATCGATCGCGAAAGTTATCAAATCCCATAATCTTGTCGCTTCTTCTTCTCCCGGTCTATCTAACCACTGTCTCCTATACA
>JAAMPD010000929.1:0-33252 GCA_025266255.1 Trissolcus basalis
GTTTTCTGTGATTCATAGGAAAAATTTGCATTTGAGGTTATGGTCCGCGTTTTACTGTGTTCACAGTAAATTTTAATGTTTTTTTCTCTCCGTGTAGTAGCAGGAAAAATAATATGTACTTCTCGTCTGGAATATGCGACTTTCGCTCGTAGGATGGCAGCCCTCGCTCCGCTCGGGCCACCAACTCTTACTCGCGTGTAAAGTCGCATTTTCCAGGCTAGCAGCACAATGTACTAATTCCCTTCATTGTGTCTCGTTTCTACTTGCATCATTTTGCTGAATTCTAAATAAATGCGTTCTAAACTTATAATGCACTCTTTTCATGCGAATCGTTTTTAAGTAACACCCTTGTGGAGTATACCCAATCGCTCCAACATCAATTGCACCATTGGTTGTATCTCATTGACAATGCATTATTAATTTTGTATACCAAACAATTGTGTCTTATTACAATGTTTCTCATACAAGGTGCACCTTTTTCACGCGGTTAAAACGTTCGCTGTCTTAAAGTTACAACACTGAAACTTTCATTCATCGTTTATTATGCACCATTTATATGTGCGTCATTTTTGGGGTGTCTAGTTTGTTTGTGTCTTATTGGTCTTGTATCTCAATCTTTCATGCAAAATCAGACCTCTGCCAAAAAGTGAAATAATTTGAAATTTACTATAAGTTACGATATTATGAATTTTGCTACAAAATTTTAACACATTGTTCTACACATATAACTCTATCGAAAAATGCAAAAGAAAATCGAAAAAAAATTTTTTCGGTCACAGTGTTGTTTCTTCTTGAGATTTTCATATGTCAAATAATGTTGGACAGGTATGAAACTATACAGCGGGGTCGAAATGAGGTAACGAAATAAAAGTGGTACGACCTCAAAAGAAGATGACTAAGAGCAAGTAAACTGTAGCGCGATTCAGACACGACTGTATTTTACTAATGATGAAGTTCATCGTTACCGAAAAAGCGTAAATTGTGCCCAAGAGGAGATTCAGGATGTTACAACAGTTTTGAGTTCAAGAATTTTTTTAGTAACACATAACAATAAATTAATATACAAAATGTAGGTATTAATCGTTGTCCTTCCAGGATGATACTTGAATGTTTTGAGAAAGAGAATGTAGTTTTTAGGTATCGATAAAGTAATAATAGAAAATTATTACATTTTTATCGAAACGTCCATCAGTGCTGTACGTTTCGATACCGTCAAAGGGACGTTTCGACACTGCTAGGCAGAACGTCTCAACAGCTGAAATGAAATTAAAAAATCAAAATATATTTATACAATTTCATAAATTTTATTTTCCAATTTATTATTTATCATAATAACTTTAATAATGAACAGTTAAACTTTCAGTTATAATTACACATGCCACATACACATAATTTGATCACATGCCACTTGCTAGATTTTTTCTATAAAAAACAACTTTTTCAGTTTTTTGAATTTCTTTATTTTGTGAGGAATGAGACCTTAGATTAGATATTTGACGCGCAATGGAAATAGGCCCGAGTAGGACTAATAAAAGCAAGCGCGCCAAAGATTGCCCACGAGCACAACAAACCAAAGTATTAGTCCGTATAGAAGTATATTTGAGTGAAATTATATTAAATAACTAAATAATTTCGTGCAAGCGACAAACTCAATCCGCTTTGAGTGAGTAAAACAAAAGAAACAAATACATGAATTGTAAATAGATTTTATTAATATATTATATTATTTAGAGCGGTTTTGAAAACGAGGGAATATCTTCCCAGCGCAGTGTTCTTCTGCAATTTTGACTTTGTCTATCGACTTGGGAGGGACACAAGGCCAGCAAGCTGAGCAACCAGGATCATCCCTTGGAATAGCCGATTTTACACGAAAAACGAAAATTCTATTGTATCAACAACACTTTATGTTATATTTTGTAAAACTAATTTATATATATTTAGACAGGCCCGCAAATCATTTATTTTAATAAACAATTTCAACTATTACTTTATATTTTCATCAAATAAAATTGATTTTTTGAATCACATTATATATATAAAAATTGTATCGTTACAGTTTTTTCTATAAAAAACCTGTTTTGTTGATTAACCCCTAGTAAAATGGACCATATTGTCCATTTATTATTAATATATGGGCAATTCACCGAGCGTTGTTGGCTAAGTGGCTATGGCTGCCATGTTCGCATTCGGGAGGTCGGGGGTTCAATTCCTCCGGCCGGCCACTCTGCCTAGGTTTTCGTGGTTTCCTAGGCGTTAAGGCGAAATGCCGGAGTGGATATAAAAAAGCCGAGCCACGACTCGCAATAATAGTGGACAAACATAGCGGATAAACATAGTGGACAAGCATTGCAATAGGTCATTACCTCAAAGCAATAAATTAAATAATATGGGCAATTCTCCGGAACTTTTGACTTTTGCGACATTTCAAAAATGTCAAAATTGTAACCCATTGACAAGGCATTTAAAACATAAATATTGTATAAAAAATCAAAACTAAATAATCGTAGGATTGTTTGATACCTCTACTTTGTGTGGATTACTTCAAATATACGTTAGTTCCGACTATATAACCAGAAATTCAGTTTTTCTAGGCGTATCGATCGTGACAACTGTCACTTCAACATAGATTCGATTGTCAATACATTGACAATATATTGATACTATATGGTCAATATATGTTTTATATATGGAAAATATTGTTATGCTTCTCTAATGATATATAAAACAAATGAATTGGTTTCGATTTAATCGGTTTTATTGGCCGAACCACGGACCGTTTACATAATTTCGTGTCGCGAACCGATTTTGAACTTAAGGTGTTTTGATGAACTGAACTGTTCAGGAACTAGGAGCGAACTGGCGAACTGCTCAAGTCCACGACCAGTCGCGGGTAGCTAATTTGGATAAGTGGGATTTATCGTAAACCCCTTCTTTGCGGATTGGGATGTGTTCCCAGGTGACATATGACACGGTCCCACGCAAAAATGATACCGTCTTGGCAAAGTCTACGTGAGCCGTCGGCAGCAACGCCTGCCGAAAAAGCTCAAATAACCGTGGGAAATGAATGTTATAGTAATAATTTAGGTTATGCGGGGCATAACAATATATTATTCTTTTTACTAGGGGCAATGATAACAACGGGAGGAAGCGGGCTAAGCGTTCTGTCGAAACGCCCCGCTAGTACATTTTTATAAAACAATAAATCAAACAAAAAGCGAATAATAGTAGATTTGATAAAAAAAAAGTTTTTGTGTTCACAAAAAACTAATTAATATTCTAAGGTTAAAAGTAATCAAGTAACGTGAAATCATTTGTGATGTCCCTTCCCCATTTTTCTGCCCTTTTGATAGTCGAGAGAGACACCACGCACTGAGGTTATCGAGTAGAGTCACAAATGAAGTTATTGAGTCAGTATTTGGATGATATTAGTTCCTTGACGAGTCGATCCTTTACAGTTTCGCATCCGCGAGTCGGGAGCCGGCCCGACTGTGTGTACTCTACTGGAACTGGTTATTAAAGAAAGAGTATGAATTAGAATCCGGAAAGTGACAAAGTCCGTTGCGCGAACTTGTCTTGTGTCTCTGCAGCTCGTCAAACGATTTGAAGATGATCGAGTCTGCAGGTCGAGCGCGTAGCTCTGCTGAACAATTTGAGGACAGTCAGAAGCTACGGAGCGCTGCTGAACAATTTGAGGACAGATAGGCGCTCATCCGAGACTGAGCATTGGCTATGCATTCATTAGCTGTTTATATAGTTATTGGTTGCTACGCGGTCGCAACCAAAAATCAGTAGTGATGGCATGGGTCAGGGAACCCGACAATGCATAGTTGCACCTGATGTTTATTGCTCTTGGCGCATCGTGGTTACGTCCGCGAGGCGATTGCGACATAAAGCGATGAACGCGTATGATCAGTAGTACAAGTTAATGACCGGGCCGATCGTCAGGCCGGTGACTGATCTGGTATTTTGGGTAATAGCTTTATATCAGTGCATTGACACTGGTGCATGTGGGCGACGCCCTGAATAATACATAAATAGTAAAATAATAAGAAATAATATTAGAATAATATAGAATAATGTGGCTGCGGACATGACACATTTATGAAAAAAAATTAATTATGAAAAATCGAAAAATTTACTTTTCTTAGGCCAAATCTTACTTTATTTTTTAACTTAACAATAAATAATCGGATCGTTTTCATTTTTCGTATTTAGGTTCAAGTTATTTAAATCATTATTTAAAAAAAATTAGAAAAATTGCTATTTCCAATTTTTAAAGCAAATTGTCGAAACGTCCAGCATGTTGAAACATCTTGACTCTCCCCTAATCATAAGGGAAAAATTTATTTTGAAAAAAAGAAAAAAATTTTAGATGTTCCTTGGTTCTCTGAAGTAAAGTTAAGTAGAGATATCATTAACTTCATTTCACGAATTCAATCAAATCATACTAGGTGTGCAGTTCACTTACATAAGAAAAATATCATTGAAAATAACACATGTAACCAGTGCGACCAGTCTCGGCAAACTTTAAATCATATGTTTTTCGATTGTCCTTCTTTGAGACATAACCCAAATGAACTTTTGCCTAAATTATATAATATCAATCCATTATTCTCAAGGGATATTCACGACCTGTCTTTTTCTGGGGATATTAAAATATATAATATTTTGTTTGAATACGCGAAAAATAAAACAATATAAATATATGAGATATTACTAAATGCAGGAAGGATATATAGCACAAAGTTTTCTTTTCTTTCATTTCTTTCTACTAATCTCACGCGTATGATTATAATGTATAACTAAACTACTTTTTTTTAATCTGAGTTTCTGATGTTGCGGTCATTAATTTCTCCATACATATGCACCACTCAACATTCGAACATGAAGTTGCATACAAGTGCCATCTAGAGTTGTTTCACAGTAAGCAGACAGTGAATGGCGTAGGGCTGAAGGAACAACAGCCGCCAGTAACCACAGAAAAAAAAATGTAATACATATTTAATATAAAAAACAGTATGATGAACGGCATATTTTTCTCACCAAAAGAAAAGAGTAACTTTTATTTAGCGTCTTCTTTATACGACAGTATTGAAGACAAAAATTTGAAGTAAGATTAACCAAAAAACTGTGAATACAAACAAAACGTAATCATCATTATAAATACATTGGAATTTTATAGGCAATTGTTGATTTTGTTGGAGATCAAATATGCAGATGCAAATGTTTATATTCCGAGTATTGGAACGACTCCTATTCATGCAGCTGTTAAGGACAAGTCTGAAACATTTTCGGTAGAAGCAATTAAATTAATATTGCAACATGGTGGAAATCCTAACGTACAGTAAGATAATTTCAAATAATAATGGTCATTATGATCATCATTATTATAATAATCTAAATAATCATATATAAATAATTATAATATTATAATCTGTTAATAATGAAATTAAAGAGAATGAAACAAACAGAATCAGAGAAAATAATGTTATTAACATATTATTATTTTATTTATTATTATATTATAGGACCGAAAAAGGAGTAACACCTTTACATCTAGCGGTTGAGAAGAGAAATATTGAAGTACTAAAATTGTTGTTGAATAATGGAGGAGATCCGTTTATTCTAGATAATAATGGACGAAGCTGCTTTCATTATGCACTGGAAAATAAATATCACGATATCGTCAATATATTGTACGATTATTGTAAGCAATCACAAAACAAAGATGATGAATCAAATTACGAAATGAGTCTTGGTAAAAACCTTTTACTATGCAACATAACTGAGTTCATAGTATTCGTTTACTTGAAATTAATAACAAAACCTACTCTTCAAATTTATATAAATTAGAACATTTTCAAAAAATTATGTACTTATTTGAAAAAAAAACATCTAAAATTTTATAATTTATATTGTGCCATAAAAGTATCATGGAATTTTTGTATTTCAGAAAAAGTGATCTTAGATGACGGACTCGTGATAGCCGAGTACACCCCAAATGTTAAAGAATGTGACTGGACGAAGAATGAAAAAACTGAAAAATTTGACCTTATGTTCCAAAAGTCATTCAGTCAGTCTTTGTATTTCAATTCTAACGAGAGTTGGAAAACTGTTGATTGCAATGTGTCTCCAAACGATTATCAATTAAATGATATTGTAACAATAGAAACCAGATTGAAGAATGTCAGTAATAAGACCAGCTTACAAAATATTGATAACGAGCTAAATCATTATCCAATTAACGATATTGAAAATGTGGCCAACACACCGCTTCTTAAGACTGATGATGAATCGATAAATCGGCTGAGAAAGAACAAGGCCTCTAAATCGAGCGAATCAAAGAATAACTGTATACAGACTGATAAAGAAAATTCAAAAACTTTGCAGGTACAAAATAAATGCACAGATCTGATTGATAACAATTTTAAACTGTGTAATAAAATTATACATAACAGAAGAATCATCTTAGATGAAGAATATAAGTATTCAGATAATGAAAAAAAAGTCACTCTAATAGAACGACGACTGTGCACTCCAACTCCAGGGTAATTGCAATATAAAGTAATTTTACTTGAAACAAAATTGTCATTAGTTAAAGTTCAAGTTTGTATTTTTCAGAGAAATTAGTGATAACGCGTCATTCTATTCTTGTAAACCAGGTAAATAGATAATTAAGTAGACAAAAAGTTGATACAAAAGCAATCATTAAATTTCAATGCATGCAAATGAAATGTTCGATTATGTTAATTTATTCGAATTTTATCCAGATATGTGGTACCTGCCAAATATTAAGGACAAATTGGATCCGCCTCCGATGCTTTTACGACAGCGTTTGATAGAATACGGTCAAAATCCAGGTCCCATAACTACAGAAACCTACGGAGTTTATTTAAAGCGCTTGAAAAACTTGTCAGGGGAGAGATCAAAGACTGTGTTATTGAGCAAAAACTCTAACGCTGTCTCGAAAAAGAAGAAAAAAAGTGTACAAGCATTTCCTAGATTAAAAATCAGAGATCAAGTGAACGAAAGTTACAGAAAAGAATTATTGGTCCTGGATATAAGCAAGAGATTTTCTGAGTATGAATGCTTGGAAGAAGAGATGCAATGTGAGTTTATGAGACCCGAACCAACGAGACGTTGGCGTGAAGGAACATCAAAAAGTTCTTTTAATTATCTCCTTCTGGATCCAAGAATTACGAAAGATCTTCCCCGTCGGGCCAACCAGTTGACAGAGAACGAGAAATGGAATATCTTTTTGTCAGCGATTTTTTATATTGGTAAGGGTAAACGATCACGACCCTACGCACATCTCTATGACGCTTTTCATATTTGGACGTCGAGAAATAGGGTGCCCGAAATGAACAGCAAGTGCAAAAAGATTATTGATATTTGGAATGAGGGACAAGGAGTCGTGGCACTGCACGTCTTTCAAAATATCATTCCCGTGGAGGCCTACACAAGAGAAGCTCTAATGATTGAAGCTCTCGGCTTGTCCAGTCTGGCAAATTGTAAACACGGAGAATATTATGGTCCGACCAATGTATGGCCTACCAGCAAAAAGAGGATGTTGGGCAAGTCTCTTTTGTTTAAGGCTTTGCAGATTTTATGCTTTGAAGGCGAACGACAACTGTTTCCAGAAAATATTTGAACTTTATTGAAACTGTATTTAAGTGAAAATTAATTTTTATAATAAACAGAATAATTAAATTCAGGGATAAACTGATGTATTATTTCGAAAGAGAGGCAGCAAATAAAATTAGCCGAGAAAAATTGATTAAATGCAAAATAAAAACAGTGTTGAACAGTGTTTAAATATAATTATATATTTTGAAGATATTTACAAGAGTTGTTAATTTATAAATACGGTCTATCCGGTACGGTCTTTTTGGCTCTCTTATCTCTAGCTCTTGGGAACCATCTGTGCTTTGTGGTATACGTTATCTCTGATAATTTCTCAACCACGACCTCAGGCTTCAACGTTTTTGAACGTTTCTGCAATCTCTTTTTCACCAACTTTCAAAAATGATTCCAATGGTGTTGATTTGTCAACTGGCATAGGTTTAGTACACTCATACGGGAATCCTGATTCTGGGTGCCAAGATATCACCATATCTGACTTTTGCATAAACGCTACCAAATTTGTAGGCAACATTTTTGTACTGTACTTGGCGCATTGAAATTTATTCACCAGCGGTGATCGAAGTAATGAAGCACTCATCATCTGCAAATAAAGCATTTTATTAAATGAATTCAATAACTTTTAAATTTTAACTCAATAATTAAACTGTAATCAAGTTTTATTTGATTTGGATTTATTATTGTTTACCTTCAATCTTCTGTCAATATTAATTGGTTAATATTTTGATTTTGAGGTTATTTGATTTATTAAACACAGTGCCCGCCGTTAGATGAATAACTCAGACTTTTTTTTTGTTCAAGTTACACAAATTACGATTGAATTGTTGACGCCAAGAGTTGTCATTCACTTCGACAAACACATTTTATTTCTTTTATTTAAGATGAAACAATAAATGTGAGTGTAAAAATAAAGATGGTAAAATTTATGGATGCACATGTGCGCATGCGCAGACGCAGTTGTGGGATTACGATCTTTCCCTAGCCTTACCTTTCGTTTGTCTGGCGCAAGGAAAGGGAAAGGATGGCGAAGGGTAGGCGAAGGCAAGGGAGGGCAAACGAAAGGTAAGGTTAGGTAAAGATCGTAATCCCACTACAGTACAGGCTGGCAGATACAGTTATTACGGTGGATATACATAGTGGAAAGAGTGGAAAAGTGACAGCAAAAAGAAAGAATCGGCACACAAAACGCGCAACGCACCGTGTAGCCAGAGTCCAAGAGTTACAATCTTGTCAGTTGGTAGAACAAATTTTACATACACATCTTGAATGTTGACGCAATGTTTTGGAGAAAAGTAACAAACCAATATTCTTCATAAATTGAAAGACAAAGACACTCTTGTGATAAACAATATTGTCTCAGATAATCAATTAATATAATCATTGTGATGCAAAGTGATGAAAGGAAAGATGTATTGGTGACACATATAACAATGATGGCAATGAATTCACACGCCGTGTACAAACTCTTTGTACAATGTACAATATAAAAAGTTTGACCTTGCCGGAATAGTTTGACAATATTTGTAAGTACAAATTATCATAGTCAAAGTGCCAATTAAGTGGGTTGTATGTTATCAACTATTAAGTGAATTTGAGCAATTTCCTGAATTTGTGGATGTATGTAATTAAATAGCTATACGCAACAAATCCAATATAAATTTATTTCCTCCATCATTTTTATGACAAAACATTTAGATATTTTCATTTCATTGCTTTGATAGTGTTTTGGTGCATAATAACAAATAACACAATTAATATACCTGTTGTAATTTTTATTATTAAATATATATATATATATTACCAGGCAACGATATTATAACTTTCTAAGAAGAAACATTAGCCTTGCTTAATTACTTTACACGTATTTGTTGAACTGTATAGTGAGCTTTTAAATGATTCATCATATTATCGAACTTTTAATATGCCACTTGATATTCAAGGAGACGTGCACTTATCTATATATAACGTGTTTCAGGTGACTTATGAACGGTATTCAACAGAATTGAAACAATATGTCAAAAATTAAGAAAAAGTGGCGTATATTTTCCTTGTTGATGTACAAAAATTTTTTAATTCGTAAGAGGCATTGGAAATCAGCGATCTTTGTTCAGATTTTGATACCTATAGGGCTCTTCCTGTTTGCCCAGGCCATAAGGGATTCCGCTGCCTCACAGCCACAACCTGTCAACAATGACACTATTCCAGAAAAACAGAGCATGGATGACAAACTGGACATCGAAAGACAAATTCAACTCTATTATATACCTCATAATGTTTTTACTCAGAAAACTATGGCTTTTGTCAGAACTTGCTTAAGCCTTCCTGACACTGGTAGAGTACACATCACACACACACATACATTTTGATTCAGTTATTAGAATTAATTTGATATTGTAATATGTATTCAGGTATCACTGGATTTGAAACCGAAGAAGATGCGTTGGAAAAGTATACCCTAGAACAGAATTCTGAAAATCCAAATAAAGTGGTTATGATTCTGTTCAAAAGCAAACCAGAGTCCAAAGCATACAACTATGTTCTTCGAACACAGAAACAAATGCCGCATGCTTTGTTCATTACACCAGGCATGGCTGAAATGATAAATTTTTTTANGTTCGAATCTGAGACCCCTTTCATCCAACTTCAACACTGTTTAAATATGGAATTCATAAATAATCATGTTAATGAACAATCAAATAAATCAATAAAAGTAAGTAATTTTTTTATTTTTTATTTTTATATATACAAAAGATTGCATTTTTTTAACATACGTTTGCATTATCACAGGTGTTTACACAGCAGATGCCCTCTCCACCATACATTCTGATTGATCCAGGTGATATTTTGATAAGGGCTTTCGTCAGCTTAATAGCATCGATTGCATTTTTGATTCCACTGTTTACCGAATCAAATTTCGCTGCTAGTGAGAAATTTATCGGTGTGAATGTATGTAAAGAATTTTTATTATACAATCAAAGAATGTATACAGAATCAATTGTTCTTTTTCAACATGAACACTTCAAATAAGAATATATTAACTAGATAGTCATTATTTAACAATTATTTATTATTTACATTATTTTCCCTTTAGGTATTGATGTCAATGAATGGAGTTAAAACAAGTTGGAATCTTCTGAGCTGGCTAATGAGTGGGCTTTTGTTCAGCATATTTTATATATCGCCGGTGGTCATACTTTTTAAAATCACATTTTCCGAAAAAGTTTACCCATTTTTGTACTATAGCAACGGTTTTCTATTCTGGCTCTTTCTCTTTCTCCACATGTCACATCTTCTAATGTTCGGCATGCACGTCACTTCATATTTTTCCAAACGTGAGTAGACTATTAACGCTTTATTTTACATACAACATACAAATGTTAATTAATTAAGTCGCAATTTATTTTTCAGCTATTTTTATGTCATCGGGAATAATGATCGCATACATTTGCTCTTCGTTAATACTTAAATACACTGCTTGGACAAGCTTTAGCAAACATACACCAATAATTGGTATTCTTTTTCCTAACATTTTGCTATTCCGAGCTTTTGAAGAAGTGAATCTTTATGAGAGCAAGAGTAAGTAATCAAAAGATAAAATTCACTTTTTTTGTTGTTTTCATATAATTTTGAGGCGGACTTCTATATTCGTAACTAATTGATTGATATTTATACTTGATTCAGTGACAGGAATTCAGTGGAGTAATTTATTTCATGTCGCCGATCAAACTTATAATGTAGCAGGAAGCGTCGGCATGATAATGATATTCTCAATTATAGGAACAATATTGCATTTTTTTCTGACGCTTTATATATATGCAGTAAAGCCAGGGAAATACGGCGTAAGAAAACACATGTTGTACTTTCTTGAGGTAAAAATTCATCATTTTTATGAAAACTTGGTTTGATCAGATTGATTTTGAAATAAATAACCGATGACTTCTACTTTGATTTCAGTCATTCCGAAGAAACAAAATTAATACAGCTTCAAGTGTATCTTCTCTTAGATACAATGATACTAGCGAACCATTTGAACCAGTTTCTGATTCCAGCGTTGCTGGTATCGAAATTCGAGATTTGAAAAAGATTTATTGCACTAGTTTGCTCAATAAATCTGTAAGTATAACATACATATTTCTAAATTGCGAAATCTAATTTATAATTGGATATGAACATTTATTTTAACGCTACAAAATGTGTAGTGCACTGTGGAAGCGTTGAAAGGAATTTCAATAGACTTCCATAAAAGTCAGATCACTGCGTTACTTGGTCACAATGGTGCAGGAAAAACTACAATGATGTCTATTCTGACTGGTATAGTATAAAATATTTGGCAATTTTTTTTAATTCTTCAATTCAACGAACAATTATTATTTCAGGAATGATAAGCCCGACTGAAGGAACAATCCTTGTAAATGGAAAAAATATCAGTAAGGATCTTGATTTGATAATGAATGACTTGGGACTTTGTCCTCAGGACGATATTCTTTTCCCAGATCTAAGTGTTTTTGAACAGTTACTGTTCTTTGGATTGGTAATAAACTATTATTTTTATTATTTCTATTGTTGTTATTGTTATTTTAAACAAATTATCTTATTTTTAGTTGAAAAGAAAGACCAAAAATAAAAATGAAATTAAACGTGACATTGATCATTTGCTTGCCAAACTAAATTTATCTGCAAAACGTAATTCTTTGCCAGCACAACTTTCTGGTGGTCAAAAAAGACGTGTGTGCTTGGGAATGGCTTTGATAGGAGATGCTACTGTAAGTATACATATATATTTATATAAATTATTCTTGACCAAATAAATCAGAATAACTTCAACTTTGTTACAGACATTGATTTTGGATGAACCAACATCTGGCATGGATCCAGAGAGTCGAAGAGATACGTGGGATATAATCCTGGTAATGATTTGACAATTCGTGTATATATTTTATAAATGAAACATCTTCAACATTGATATTTCAAATATTGTTTTCAGAGTATGAGAGAGGAAAAGACAATTTTGATAAGTACACACAATATGGAAGAAGCAGACATTCTTGGCGATAGGATTGCGATCATTCATTCGGGTTTATTGAAATGTTACGGAACTTCAATGTTTTTAAAAAGGATTTACGGTAATAGAAAGAGAAACTTTGAATTGTTAAATACAAGGGACAATTTTATTCGGTTATTTAATGTAGAATTTTGTTTTAGGCCAAGGTAATATGGAAATCACACTTTCAACTAATCCAAACTGTGATTCAGAAATCGTTCGTAACCTGCTGGGTCAACGTGCAGAAATAATCAACTACGATGGTGCCAGGTTGATACTAAGTGTTCCTTATACAGATCAACTACCGGATGCCTTAGATAATATAGAATCAAAGAAAAATTCTTTAGGAGTAACTGGAATGAGCGTTTCACTCATCACTTTAGAACAAGTGTTTTTAAAGTAAAAATTTGTATTACTCTTTAACATTAATGATTGTACCCATTATCACGTAAATTATATATTGAATTTATTCATCAAGGGTAACAAAAGATCCAGAGGATGAAGTTGATCACCATCTGAACCTACTTGAGGCTCCTCGCAAAGTCACAGGAAGCAAACTTCGAAACCAAAGAATAGTAGCACTGCTTGCTAAAAAGTTGACTTACACTAAGAAAAACATCGGTGTACTTGCTTGTATTGTAAGCTATCTTCATATTGTTTATATTATTCAAATTATTATTATTATTATTATATTATTACATGCCTTTGTTCCTGCTAACAAAAAAAGTCATATAATAACTTTGTTTTATTATTAGATGATTCTTCCTCTTATCGGTGTGGTATTCATGATGAACTTCAGCTTTCCAAATCTAACGGAGGACAATGTCTCGATAGATTTGTCTTTGTATAACAGTCCACAAGCTTATTTTTCTGCAAAGCCTGATGTTTATGGTCAAAAGTATACAGGAATAGTTGGAAAGCAAAGTGGAAAAGCACACGCCGTTGGTTCAAATGAAACTTTAGTTACTTGTAAGATTACAAAGTATAAAATTATTAAAATATAAAAGTTAAAATGGACAAATCAAATGCGTGTTTGTTTTAGGTCTTTTGAATCATGCAAAACGTGATAATACAACATATATGAACAACGTGATAGTTGCCGCTGATTTTAATGAAAGCAACAAAGTCCTCTCAGCGACTGCTCTATTCTCTAACACAGCGATCTATAGTTTACCAATAAGCTTGAACCTCATGTATAACGCGATTTTGAAGAGCTTGACTGGCGATGAGTATGAGATTTCAACCTCAACTATAACACTACCTAGCGTACATTTAACTGTATCTTCGGAAGGCGATGAAAAAGTCTTGGCCTACGGTCGTGTATTCATATTTGTGGGTTTCATTTTTCCAATGGTCGCACTCTTTTTGATTCATCCCCGACGAGAGAACATGACAGGGATCAAACATCTACAACAAATGACTGGAGTATCCTGTCCCGTTTATTGGCTGACAATGTTCATTTTTGATCTTGCCATTTATTTAGTTGCCTCACTGCTAACCATCATCGCTATCTCCATCATGAATACAATAAATGATTTGAATTTGTACTTGTGTCACGAATTAAGTAAGCGTTTCACATCAATTCAATTCATAAATTGAATATCAAATCGTTGACTAATTGAGAATGTTCAATTTTCAGTGATAATATTACTACTTATGATGTTGTTCGCGATGAATGCGTTGCCCTTGATGTACATAGCGAGCTTCTGCAAGAAACAAACAAATACGTTGATCAGTATAATGGTTCAAGTGCCTATATGCTTGAGTAAGTTTCAACAAGTAATAGAATTTGACAATACAAAACAAAATCAAAGTTTTAACGATCAAAAGAGTTGTAATATTTTGTTTAATTCTAGCAATCGCAGAATTGATATTGAAGAATTTGATAAACGTGATCAAAAATCAGAACATAGTCAAAGGTTTGCGAGGTTTTCAAAAGGCATTATTTTATTTATTGCCTCATATGAGCTATTTTAATGGCAACGCAGCCTTTGCACTTATCGCTGCTCAAAATGCGCGATGCAGAAACATGCCAACTAATTTGATATACGTTGCTTGTACAAAGGGTGATGAGTGCTGCGGTAAGTTGAACATCAACATGTATATCAAAAATTACATCTATAAGTTTCAAATTCAATTTCATATTGTCCACGTTTTCAGATCTGGAATGCTCCAACGGAGTTTGCAAAAAGCGTCTGCCGTATTTCAAAAATTTCTCTGACGACCCCTCTCTGGAAGAGTGTGTGGTTGCTTTGGCATGCACTTCAATTCTTTATTTTTCCATCTTATTTGCAATTGAAATGAGAGTATTTGACAAAATGTTATCCAAGATGAAAAAGTTCAATGCAAAAAGCCCAATTGAAAACAGCGACGAACAAGTGAAACTAGAAAAGCGCGAAGTTGCTGTGGAAATCAATAAAATGCAAAATAGTAAGAATTTCATATATGTATTCGAGTTCTTGTGTTGTTGACACTTTGATAAGTGACAAAATAGTACATTAAATGTGACAAATTAAAATGATTACAGAGAGTCCAGCAAATTTTGCGAAACAACAAAAAGAGGACGCTGTGGATGGAAATTTCTTATCGACGGCTGTTGACAATAATTTATTCTTAGTTTACGAGCTTAGTAAACGTTACAATAGACTGTTTGCAGTTAAGGAAGTTAGTTTCAAGATCAGGCAACGTGAATGCTTTGGTCTCCTTGGCATAAATGGTGCAGGCAAAAGCACAACTTTTAGAATGCTAACTGGAGAGGAATCGCCGGACAATGGAAATCTATTTCTCAAAGAGAAAAACATTAACACCAATAGAACTGAGGTTCGTCATTAGCATTAGACCAATAACAAATATTTCTGTTTTTTAACTTTGTTATTATTTGTTTGTAGTATCTTTCACAAATGGGTTATTGTCCTCAAAATTCTGCTATAATACAAACGCTAAATGCAAAGGACCATTTACGTTTGTTCGGCTTGCTTCGAGGTGTTCCACAAAATATTGTTGATATCGAAGTTGAAAAGTGGATTGACAAACTTAGTACGTATTATTACATTAATGTAATTGAAAATGATCAATAATTTGTGACATGTCTATGATAAAAGTTGGTTTTGTTTTTAACACAGAATTACATGCTTGTGCTTCCAAGCCAAGTGGTACTTACAGTGGTGGAAATAAACGTAGACTGAACATTGCCATTGCTATGATAGGAAATCCAAGCTTAGTTTTACTAGACGAACCAACCACCGGGGTCGATCCTGCTGCGAGGAGATCGTTGTGGGAAGTGATTGCCTCGTGTCAAAAAAGCGGTCAATCTATTATTCTAACTTCGCACAGGTAAACATTCATATAATCAATGAAATAAAACCAAATTTTCTATTATATATAACATTTCAACATTTCAGTATGGAAGAATGTGAGGCTTTATGTAATAGACTTGTGATAATGGTCAAGGGAGAGTTAGTCTGTATCGGACCCAGTCAGCAGTTGAAACAAAAGTTTGGAGCTGGATTCGATATCCAGATCAAACTGAAACCCAATCGTACAGAAGATGCTTTGAGAGAGTTAACTAATGAAATTGAATCAAGACTTCCGTGTGAAATTTCAGATGAAAATGTAGTACGTATTAATTTAATTAATTAACAGTATCTTCTAAACATAAAATGTAAAATTTACTTGATGTAAATGTAAATTCAATTTTCAAATTTTCAAATTTCAGGGTTTAATAACGTATCACGTAACGAACGACAGACTGACGTGGAAAGCCATGTATAGTGCACTAAATATTCTGAAAGAAAATCACAGCATTATAGAAGATTACACTATAATTTCTGCAACACTTGAACAACTGTTTCTGCAATTTGCCAGGGCAGCCAAAGTTTCTGACATTGCAGAACAAAGTAATCGCGCTGTCATGGTTTGAAAGCTGTCATTTCTTTCTTTTATTATCATTTTTTAAATCACAAAGTCGATTTTAAATATAATTTTGTTATTTTTACAATATAATATACACAGACAGTATTATGTTTCATACAACTAATAAGTAACAATGTTATTTCCTTAATAGTATTTCTAAAGATATACACGTATTAATTATTATTTGACGAATTACTTCTTTCCACTTTAGCTATTTTTTTTATCAAACCATTTTCACAACAAATACAGCGACAAACAAAATAACTAATGTCTAATAATATTCTTCGTTTTTTTTGCAAATATGCAAATTTGAATAAAAACAATTCGATAATAACTTAAACTTATAACCAATCTATTCGATGATGTATATAATTTTATACAATCTTCTACAAAATGTACAAACAAACGAATTTGTTTAAATACTGATTTGTAATTGAAATCTGCAATTTAAAATCATTATATTGTTTTTATATCAAAGTTTAGATAGTTTATTATTTTTATCCTTAATCCAATTACCATAGCCTGAATATAAATGAAGCAATCTCCGAAATAATTCTCTAAGTCTTCTTGATCGTTTGAAATAATTTTCAATTTTAAAATTTCGACATTGATCATCGATAAGATATTTGATAATAGAATAGATTCAAGTATTTTTAAAACTTTGTTTCACCTTCTTATTTATCTCAGACGAACAAAATATATTATTGTATATAACTTCATCATTGGTCAAAATCACACAATTCCAAGTCTGTAGTTCACTCTTCGCAGCATCGCAGTCCATTTTCGAACCAAACAAATATCATCTATCAACAAAATATGTATAAAAAAATCAATCAACTAACATAAAAATCGAGAAATTTTAAAAATAAAGAATTATTTTCATAATTAGGCTTTTTGATCTCTTTGAAAACTTGACAGGTAAATAATAATAATAATTTTGGACATGTATTAGATTTCGAAAATGATGGTGATTGTTAACAAAATTATAAAAAAAGACCGCTATTATCAAAGTTAATTAATGCTTGATTGATAGTTAGATTTGAAAATTTCAAATTTCGCGTCATCAATATTGTCGCTACTACACGACACATTGCAACAAACCGCGACGTGTGTCGTTACGCCGGTTACGCGTCGCACCGAGCGTAGTTGTGCGCTGTGCGTCGCCAGATGCATATTCTATCGTTGCAACTGCAACGTAGTTATCGTAAACGAAAACGCACTTTTATTATGTTGTTATTTCAGAAAATTTCAGAAAAAAATTAATTATCAATATATCTTTTTGGTTTGATGTGATGCAGAGTTGTAATATGGCTTTCAACAATTTCAAATTTCTTCTTTATTAAAGTTGTTGAACTAGAAATATGTTATTTATTCTTTTTCCTATAAATTTCATATGTCCTTATTGTTTTGAGAATAATATATAATGACATACAGTGAGTGAGACACTCATCGTAGCAGCGACCATCATTTTTTAGCCATTGTTAGCCATAGTAATGTATTAATTCAAGCTGCTCAAAGGATTTTCTATACTTACACAGACATACATTACGCTCTAACCTCTAGCTCTGTGAAGTCTGCTATATACCGTATAGGTTAGGAGGGTGTGCGGCATGTTGCAATAGAAAACGTGTATTGTGAATGAGAGCAAGATATCAGGAAAAAAGTCTTGATTTTAACAAAAAAAAAGTTTTTAACAAAAAACAGTACTAAAAATGTTATAATACAAAAATGCAAAATAAAATGATAAAAGGTAATATGAACAAGTTTGATGATGAGTTATTTTATTCGAAGATCGTATATTTACACAAATACTTTTGGTGAGAAGAAGAAGAAAAAATTGTTGAAATATATGAGTAAGTAGATAAAAATGAATTGATTGTTTCAGGATTGATACCACTAATAAAAGCCAGTTGCAAAAGCAACTTGTTCAAAGATATCCATGGATTTCGTGTTTCTATTAGACGAATTTGCACGACCAAACTGAGTTTAAAGTACATCAACCCACATGATGATGTATTCAGAGCCATCCCTGCGGTGGAGAAACATTTGAAAAGGAAAGACGGTGTGCCGAATGATTATCGGCTAATTTACAAGCATATAGAATATTTGAATTATTCAGGCATGCTATTCTGTGTACATGTTTTATTTTGTTGTTCGATATTAGGAGTTGGATACATACTGATCTATGGATTTCCGAAAGAATTTAATGCATTTGATATTATAATAAAAGAGCCGGATGAATTGAGTTATTTCATGATTACAATGTTGTTTATGACAATTTACATGTTAAGGAGTTTGCTCACAAAAATTGCCCTTAGGATATATTACCACTCGCCGAGTAGAATGTACAAGATTATAACTGCTCCTCGAATACCCTTACAACCTCCGAAGCATATCGAATTTGTACACCCTGGCAAATCACTGATAGACCCGATGTCAATCGCTACCCGTTATCAGTTGGTGTGTAAAATTAAAATCAAAGATCAATCGTTTTACGTTTTCGAGGATGATTTTAAAACAACAGCAGATTTTCATAATTTAGTTGATGGAGATAGGCATATTTATCGTTAGCTCTCTGATTATACATATTGTTTTTGAAATAAAATAGTTTGAAAATTTTCATTTGTTTGCTGTCTAGTTAACAATGACCAAAACTGTGAAATATTGAAATGAAGGAAATTGTTTTTTTCATTTTTTTTTATTATAAATTAAAAAATTATCAATTCAATATCACATTTAAGCTATACTTTTTTTCTTGGATACACATTTCTACAACCGCATAAACAATCATGAGTCTTCGATCTAAAGCTCGCAGGTGCTCTGGTGTAATCAACGGTAGTACATTAGCAGAATCTGATTCAATTTTCAAAAGTTTATTTAAAGCAAGACTCAAGGAACCTCCGCTCAGCATTGTTAAACGATTCCAAGTAGACTTGTTGATGCTACAAAAAATGAAGCACTTGAATGAATCATACAATCTAAATTTATAGACTGATGAATCAATTTTTTTACTTACATACAACATTGATACAAAGGAGTAAGTATATCATAATGATCTATGAAAGGGTTGCCCAAGCTTTTTCCATTATCAATCAACAGCACTGCAGAGTTGTTAAATTGCTTTTCATACAATTCATAGTGATGACGATCACCATTATCGAGCAAAAAATCGAAAATAGCCGCATCGATCAGGTCCAAAAGTCTGTTAGACATTTCAGGAGAATACAATTTAGATTTTTTCACCTGAAGAAATTGTTCATTTTAAGCATTCTTGAATGTCAAATAGTTTGATATATTATTTTTTTGAATCAATAGCTTTAAAAATTGATGCTCACTTTTTCGCAATAATTACTGTCAGTTTCCCAAAGAGCTAGTTTATTTTTGTTATACATGCGTTGCCAAGGGTGTCGATATTTGACCAGTTTCAAAGTTTGTGGCAACCATAAGATTACAGTTCCCTCCAACATGTCTCCGATTCCACACACGGAATCATTCTTTGAACAATAATGACACACTCCGTACATGCAGGTATTGTTTCTTTTCTTGAAAATTGTTTTTAACAATTCAGGAGTTGCGTGTTGACTTATTTCTTCATTTAGATTAACTACAAATAATCAAAATTATTGTTTATGATAAACAACAATCAATTTTTTTTATTATTCAATTGTAAATAATTTCATAGTAATTGAATAAGAATTAATACTTGTTCTAATAGCTGCAATAGGAACCCTTCTAAATCCCAACAAAGAGGAAAGGTGAAAAGCAACAACTTCTGCATTGTGTCTATCTTTTCCTGTATAAACAGGACCTTCTATGATGGTGTCCCTTGTATACCATTGTGGTTTGAATAATAATTTCACATCATTTTCCAAAGTCAGCAGTAACTTCAATTGAGTTCCTTTTCCTACATTGTCTGCTTTAACAATTTTCAATTTTCTCATAGCATGTAAAATTGTTCCTAATTCTGCTGCTGAATCAGGTAGCAAGTATTGAGCTTTCGGCCACTAAAAAATATAAAATTTGAACTTATTAGTTTTAGCATTATCATTGTTGTTATCATTAATATTATCATTATCATTATTAAAATTTTATTCAAATGATGTACCACATTGTTAGGAAGTGTCCACAAACCATGTTTATCAAGATCATTAGTTTGCAATTCAGCAACCAACTTTTTCAAAATTGATATGTACGATGAGTTTTGTTTGTAGTATTTTGTTGGAAGTAATTTGAGTTTGTTTTGAATTTGATTTTTCATTAACTCTATCTTACTCAAATTTGTTCCATCGAACTTAATATTATTATTTACAGATTTGTTTGCTGTATTTTTATGATATTTTTCTCCTACTGAGTATCTGATTTGATCTTCTGACGAACTTTGAACTACAACGTTCAAAAAATAAACATTCACGAGTATGACAAGTATGAAAATTCCCCCCAATACTATACGAAAGTAACGCCTGATCATCTAAAAAATAATGTAAATTATTATTGAGGGTTCTTTTTTCTTCAAAGTTTTTACCATAATTTTACTTACCTTTTTCATATATCAAATTATCATTTTCAGAAGAAATTATTGCTTGCAGTCTTTAAAATTAAATTCATAACCTCTAAAACAGTAGTTTTTGTCATCTTTGTCTTTTGACACATTATTATTATAAAATGGCATAATAAATCTTATTCAGCGCACAAAAATTAGCTACCTGCATTATTTTTTGGTCTTATCCAAATTATTTTTTAATTTTGATGTCTTCATGTTAACGTCTAAACTACCTGTATATATACAAGTTCTGATTCTGAAAATAAGTTATAAAGAAAGGAACGAATTGCAAGTTAGATGAGAAGGAACGGTGGAATTGGAAAATCATACAAAAGGGTTAACTTTTTTCCTTTTTTGAAATATTACCTGGCACTAATCATTACCATTTTTCTTGTTTTTTATAATTGTGGCTGTAGAATTGCATTACTTAGTGATTTGTCTTTTTCCGTCTGACAGGTGATGCCGAAGTCAATCTCGTGTTGTCTTTCTCGCACTCGTTGATGCATCGTTAGCGCTATCTTTGTTGCACCTATACGACTTCAGCATCACTTTAAGGTAATGTCAAACCGGGAGTTACCGACATTACAGATTTCATGATTAAAAATTAATAACGTGATTGTAAATTAATTTCGTGAGAAGAGCGAGATTTTCTCAGTTATTTTACACCTTCCTAAACCAAACAACTGAATTTTCATAATTAAACGTTGACGAATAATGAGTCCTAGTTTTTGAGGTAGAGGTTATTCGTAGAACTCATTATTTGTTTACATCGTTCAACAAAAAATTATGTTTTATTATGCTACGAATTCTCCCATTATTGCAAGATCTCGCTCTTCTCAGTTTTTTGGAAAATAACACTTATTGTAATTTTGATAAACACTTTGTTTAATTTTTAAAGACTTTTTTTACAGAATTACCCGTGTAAATGAGTTTTTTATTTCATTTCATTTCAATAAAAAAAAATCAAAAAACAATATTTCTTCTTCCGTTATGTTTGATTTTTGTCATTTCTTTTTACAAACTAAATAGTTCTGATTATTTGCATAGAAATATCAAGTATTGTTTCATCATTTTTTTTACCGTTAGTATATTTATCACCTGCACAAGAATATTCTTCATGTGCGTGCACACAAAACTGTTTATAGTCCACAACTGAACCAAAATATAAAATCAACGTTTTTACTTGAGAAAAGTACAAAGTATTGTAAATACATGATACAAATACATGATACAAATACATGATATAATACATGAATCACAAAAGAGCAATCATTCTTTTCAAACACTTTTGTTTGTCTGTCTTCACTCCCTTTTTATTTTTTGATTAACTGTCGCTTCTTTGAAGAGTTGAACACCTTCGTCTTCTTCAATGAATCTTTGAATATAAAACATCCCGTATAAATTATACCCAACAATATCCTGAAAGGAATAATAGTAATAGTAGTTAATAAATGTGAATTGATTAATATAATGATATGCATAATGAGTTGCACGTAACATAATGATATGCAACTTAACAATAGTTGAAAAAACATACTCTCAGTTCAGTTAATTGTTTTGTAACAAGTTGTTTCACTTGTTTCACAATAATCCTCATTTCCGTGTTTGTTGTGATCTGCGAGTGATACATTCGAATGATGGTAAAAGCCAACTTAGCCGTCAACTCCACGTGGCGTTTTTGTTTCAACAGGGTTGGAAGCATGCGAATGATTTCACAAACTGTTGAGTATGGTAAAAGTAACAAAGCCTCGTCCAAATCACTTAAAAATATAATATCCAAAATTAGTCAATAAATTTTTTGAAATTTATTATGCTAATGAAATTGTCAAGAAATTATTACCTTGCGCGAATTGATTTCACTGTATGCAAGAGAAAATCATGAGCTGTTTCACAGTTATAAGCTTTCATAATTAGCGGTGGTGGCGGTAAGAGTTGAGGTGGTTTGATCGCAGCGCATTGTTCTATATATTGTTTTGAAATCTCCAAGCACTCTAAGATTGATTCAGCCTAATTAACCATAAATTATATCATTAGGACGTATTATTTATTTTTTTATTCAAAAATGATTTATTATTTTCTTACTCCTTTTTCGCTTGTCAAAGTTTTCTTCGTTGGGAGTACTTGTTGCTTTTGCCCTCTCACTGTCGTCGTTTCTTCCGAAATCGCTTCATTTGCAAGATCTTCTCTTTCCTGTTCAGCCTCGTCTTCCAAAACCAAAATTTCCGAAGTCTTTGTGAACATTCGAACAACCTTGTCAGATCCGCAAGATAAAACGTATTCTCCATTAGGTGAAACTGCACAGTTCCAAGCTTCTCCAAGATGACCCTATAATCAAACCTTTATTTTGAATTTTGGGTACTTACTAAAAAATTTATTTTTTTTATCACGTTAAATATATAAAACAGCAAACATTTTGAATTGTCTGGTCTGCTAGATTTTCTAGCGCGCACATATGTCAAATGTCGGATTTCTATCTAATATTGATAAATATTTGCAATTTTCGAAACAAGAATGTAAACAAGCCAGCCTAAAAAAACGTTTTTCGTATAAATCTAAAAAAAACAGATCTATGTTTGCATAGAGCTCCGTTTTTTAACAAAAAACTACAGTTAATTAAAAATAATAATAATAATAATAATAATTCCACAGAACAATGTTTTCTTGTAACTTGGTGTTTCCATTAATAATGGCTAGTTTTATGAAAATTATGTCATGAATAAATCACTCAAAATTGTTAAATGTATCTAAAAAAACATTTGTATCTATCTAGGTAATTCAACTACTTTTAATTTTAATAAGCAAAAGCGATGAAAATTTCAGGATATCATTAACTTTTTAAATAGAAAATTGTTTGTTGCTTATAAATATGAAAAATGTTCTAACCTGTAGAGTGACGATTTTTGTGTAGTGGTCGGCATCCCACTCTTTGACTTTACCATCCTTGCCGCAAGAGAAAAAATAATGTGTTCTCGGAACAAAAGCTATTCCAGTGATGGAATCATCATGAGCAAACAGAGATTTGTGACAATCTCCGAAATCCATACCCCAGATTTTAATATTGCGATCAGCAGATCCAGTCACAATAAGGGTGGAGTCACTCGAGATGTCCATACATAAAACTGGTAATTTGTGGCCATAAAGAGACAAGAAAAACTGTAAATAAAAGAGAAATCAATAATTTGTGCATTATTCTTTCGATTAAGAACAAAACTGATGTAACAAAATGGATCATTTTTCCAAGTTATACAACAAGTTTATTTATCTTTAAGGCGAAATAAAATATATCCAACGATTGTTCGCAAATAGATAATGAGTAGTTGGGTTGATATTTTAATGGTTATTTTTTTATGGCACAGAACCCTCATTTATCACCTTAAATTACACTGTTAATATTTTGAAATTTGTTGTTTACCTTAAAAGAATCCAAGAAAAATATTTTCACTGTAGAATCTAGCAAGGAAACAGCAACGAAACGACTGTTTGGACTGATTCTAACACAGAGCACTCCTTCGTCTAGTTTCAATGTGCTTTTATGGCAAACTGAGAGAACTTTTGCTTTGCACTCGGGATCTTCAACCAATTGGAACTGCCAAAACTTGACAGTCTTATCTCCCCCACCGCTGGCGATTCCATTCTGTATAGATTAATTTTTAAAATTAGAACATAAATTCAAAGATAATTTCCTTTTTATTAATATAAAAATTATTTCACATACCTGATCAGGACACAAGTATAAGCTCCAGAGTTCTTTTTCGTGAGCTAGAATATCTTCTAAAATGTCTCCAGATGAAATATCGACAATCAACATATGGCCAGATTTCAATCCGACAATCAAATGCCTGTCTCCGGGAACAAATACTAGCGTCAAAGCATAGCCACATTTAACTGTTCGTAAACAAGCTAGGCTTGACCTAAAACAATAAATTGTTTTTAAAATAATTAATCACTTCTCAATCAATTATTCATTGATGTATTTTAAATATTTGTATACCTGTTCCATAATTTGACACTATCTCCACTAACTGTAGCAAAAGCTTGGCTGTCTGAACTGAACGCAACAGCTCTGACATCCGTTCGATGACCATGTGCTGTTACTGACCTTAAACATTTAATTTCAGGCTTTTTCTCAGATACAATTAAAGCGTAAAGTTCAATACTATTGTTGTTTAGACAAACACAAATCTGAAAGTAAAATAACATTTATTTAAATTGATCGAAGTAGTTTTCGTTGATTCAATTTATTAGCTACTCACCCGTAGTTCATTATTACGACCCATTACTAAGTCCATACTTTTTCCTTTGGCAGATACACTCAACATAGGCAATTTCTTGATTTCATCCCGAAAAATGATACCATTTGCTGATGGACCGGTCTTTTGTTTCTGTGAATATCAAAAAATTCAAGTAATCAAACTATTTTCACTTATTATTAGTTTTATTATCATCATTGTTCCCCTTTTTTTTTTTTACTTTGACGTACCTTTTAGATTGTCTTTTAACAATTTCATCATCAGGACAAAAATAAAATAGATCGTAAGTATTGTCTGTGCCTTGACAGATAACTGTTTGTCGTGAGAAATCTGTTTTTAAAGATGTCACTCTTCCTTTCGAATTTCTTTGAATACTTTGTATTCTGACGCATTTAAAATTACCCTATAATCAAATAACATTTATTGGAATACAAGCGATTGTTTTAACTTTAATGATAAGAATCGTGTTCTAGAACTCTTACCGAGAAATCATCAAGTTCACTTTCTTCCATATTTAACAAATTCTCGTCATTGGTCAAATTTTTAATATCATCTTTATTTTTTATAATTTTCCAAACATGCAATACATTATCGTTGCAACCTGACATCAAATATTTGTCATCTTTAGTCAATACAAAATCCCAAACCTACAAACACAACCAAAATGCAACTTTAAATATTATACCTATATATCGTCGCCCTAGAAGAAAAAGGGCTAATTAAAAAAAATTGTGTCTATTTAAAAATACATGGGACAATTTTGAGATAGAGGCCCTTTTTTCAATTAAAAAAAAGTTGGCCAAGTTCGATGTGTGCCATCGTTTTATTCGAGTTTTGATGTAATAAAAAACAAACATTTTGCTTGTTTTTATTGAATTTTTCGAATGTTTTGTAATTAATAAATAAACTATAAACATAAAAATATACTTAGTAAAATCAACTCAACTAACTTCCGATCTGTGTCCAGTTAAGGTCTTGAAACTATGTTGAGTATCTAAATCCCAAAATTTAATGAAAGTGTCCTTACTGGAGCTCACAAGAACATTTTCGTGTCTCATGAAAACAACTTGCGTCACTACTCCTTTGTGTCCAACAAGTCGACAAACTCCACTTTCAGCTACTACATCCCAAATTACAATGTCTGTGTCCTATAAAAATGAATGTTTATATTCAAAAATAATGTTTGGTGTCCAATTTAATGGTACGCTTCTTTTGTTTGAAATCTTTGTATTAAAGGGGATCATACCTTTGATCCTGATGCTAATCTGTGTCCATGATAATCGAATGCCAGTGCAGTTATTTCTGAATTATGTCCTTTGAATGTACTGATCAGTTCGCCTGATCTTAAATCAAATGTTTTAATGATTCCATCAGTATAACCAACAGCAATGATTCTTTTGTTAGGAGATGCAGCTAAACGCGTAACACTGGTTTTTTCCCCTGACAAAACTTGAACCTAAAAAAAAAAGAAATAAGAAATAAATAATAAATAATTTTTAAGAAAAGAAAAAGAAATGAGGAAGATGAAAAGTAACCTTTTCGGCCAGCTTGAGGTCCCAGATATATACATGTTCACAGGCTCCAGTAGCGAGAAACCTACCCTCCTGGCCTTGGAGTGTCACAAAGACAGAATTACATTTGTCACTAGTAACAATGTTGACATTGCCCGCGGGCGAATATCGCAAATATTGTTTTGTTAAGCCCATGGCAGAATACGAATTTCGAAAGACAAAAAAAAAAGGTTTTCTCAAGCACGTGTTCGTTGGTACTGGTTTGTTTGCATCGCGCTGCGCAGTGCACACTCAGTGAGACTCAGTCCGAAAACGAAAACACTCGTGAGGTGAGTGTCCAATGAAAAAAGGCTTTTATTGGAAACACCTTTATGAGCCAATCGTGAAGCTTGTGTGAAAGTTAGGTTAGGTCGAATAAAATGGTATCTTTGTCAGAACGACGAGAGTGTGGATTGTTGATCCTTGTTTATTGAACAAGTTGAGGGTGTTGAGCAGCGGCGCTCGGCGCTCGGCGCTCGGTGTTCACTCGGTTCATTTGACAGAGAGAAAGAAGAGAGGGAGAAAGAAGAAAAGAGAATTTAAATGGGAAAGATTGGAAATAGGTCCCTGACAACGTCATCAAGTGTTTGCAGTCTTTCACGAAATGAATAAACTGTCACTTATCTCTGTAAATTTAAAGCCGCCAAGAAATTAGGTGCGACTGCTGTCATTGAATTTGTGATTTTTGTAACTTTGGTGTAGCTTACAATTTAGTCACTGTTGAAATATTGTCTACATATTGTACTTGGTTTTGTGACTTTTTGAATAACATTTTGAGATAAAATAAGAAAAGTGTGTATCAACAGATGTTGATTATCCCAATAATAGTAATAACGTTGACTTGTTGAAAGTTGGTGAAAATATTGTAACGTTTCAATGATAAATTGTATTTCGTAATAAACGCGGATTTGAAATTTGTTGCAGGTTTCGGAATTGTTTGTCATGTCGTCTGCACCTCATGAGATAGAACAAGACGGAGGACGGGATGTGTTGACGTCGGAGTTTTGGAACACTCGCTAGCAATTGGAGAAGATAAGAAGGAAAAAGGAAACAGAGAGAGCTTACTCAAAGAACGATAACTCAATATGGCGGTTATGTATGTACAATAAATTAGTTTATTTCAATATAACAACGACGAGAGAGCGCGAAGCGTTTGCAACGCGATTTCATGCAATCGGGATTGTTGTACAGACGGCAAGTGCTATTGAGTCGTGATTTTGTTTTTACGTGCTTTTCTCATACGGCATAGACAAACAGAACCTTCGAATAATTAAATATAAAGCGCATTGATGAAAATAAAGTAGCGCGACGAACAAATCTGTGGATACACAAAAAAGGCTTGTTTGTTGACAAAACGAAACGATCAGAATGTAATCGCTAAACGGGGTTCTGGCTTCATTTTGTACCGCGCGAGCTTTGCAGCTAAAGCAATGGCTATCCGAGTGACCTTAGAGTGCGGACATTCGGCCGTTTTGCGCTCGAAACCAACCCCAGAAGGTTATACACACGACTGGGAAGTCTTTGTCCGGGGTGTCAATAATGCTGACATTTATCACTTCGTTGAGAAAGGTAACCTCCCGAAATCCTTCTTCTCTCAATCTTTTGCTCTCCCATTCATTTTTTCTCATCTCACAATAAATTCAATTCACAAATCTTTTTTTATTTCATCTTTTTTCATCATCAACAACAAACCTCACTTCCCATTATTTCAAATTATTCTATTTTATTAACAATAACCTTCGCATTTATTTTATTTACATTCTTTTTTTCATACTATACTCTATTACTATATTATATTGCGTATTATACCAACTTCAAATCAAAATAAGTCTTTAATCAATTAGTTAGTTGATACATTTACATCGTCCATTGTTTATTTATTTTCATTTTATTTTCTTGTTCGTTCGTATCATTCAATTTCCCAATTAGAAACAAGTTTAACTATTTATTATTTTTAAAAATAACCAAATCACCTATTTTAAGCACAAAATCTTTTTTCAATACAATTTCTTCAAGCAGACCCTTTTTTTTCTACATTCATGTCAGCTCACTTCATATTACCCACTCAAACAATCAATTACCAATTATTTGACATTGTCATTTTTCATTTCTCTCGTTTTTTTTATAAAAAAACTCATTATATATACCTACTTATTTATTATAATTTCAATCAATTATATTTTGTTTGAACATATTCAAAAAGAAAAAAAAAAAAAACTAAGACGTCCATCTTATACGAATGTTTGATGCGTAAATTTGGAGTTTTTGATCAAAACATTTTGAATTTAGAAATATGAAAATAGAAAGAAGGTGACTTTTTCTTCGACAACTTAACAAACGTTGGATTTTTGTTTACAGTTGTATTTCAATTGCATGACACGTTTCCCAATCCAAAGAGGGTGATAAAATCGCCGCCGTACATCGTGAAGGAGTCGGGATATGCTGGATTTGTTATTCCGATTCATATCTACTTACGTAACAAGGATATGCCAAAAAAGACACATCCAATAATTATTCATTATGATCTGACACTTCAAAACAGCGGGCCTGCTATCAACATTCTAACCAAGCACAGTGAAATTTTCTCCAGCCCATCCGACGAGTTTAGGAAATTGCTATTAAAAGGAGGAGCTGTAAGAATTTGAATTTGAAGTCTAAATAATAATACAACATGCGGATATGCGATGCTGATTGTTTCGAAATTCGAATGATTAATGTTTTTGTTTTTGCAGACATTGGTGCACAATAGCGAAGGATCGTCTGATAAATTTGAGAGCAAGTTAGCATTACCAATGACTGGGAAGCCAAAACTAAGCGGCACGGATGCAAAGAAGCACCGTCCCACGGAGCCAAAGCCTGTAACAACCTTCACCGATTTGTTTGGTATTCCAATCAAAACCGGCAAGATATCACCCGACAGCAATAAAAAGCTGTCATCAGACAAATCTTTAGCGAAGCAAAACCTTATAACCGATAGGAACGAGAAATCTGAGAGAAACCAAAAGTCAAAGCATGCCCAGCAGCACAAGGAGATGGCAAAGGACAAAACGAGCGACGAACGAAGGGACAAGAAAGACAAGGATAAAGAGTCTCATTCAAAAGATAAGAGTAAAGAGAGATACAAGCGAGCTTTGAGTCCAAACGGTAAGAACCAACTGAGTCCAAAGATGAAGAGGACAATCTCTCCGTCTCCCGTGAGAAAGCCGCCGCCGCCGGCAAGTCCAAAACGCTCGTCATCTCCGAAACTAAAGGAAAAGGATCCCGACAAAGTCAAATTAGACAAGGAAAAGGTGAGAGAGTCGGCGAGGAATTCGGAAGAGACCAAAAGCGAGAGAAAGAAAGATAAAAAGAGGCACAAGGAAGACAGGGAAAAGGAGAAGAAGGATAAGCACAAAGAGAAAGAGAGGGACAAGAGCAAAGAGTCAAAATCGAGCGAAACTAAGAAGGCGCTAGACAAGGCGCTGGACAAGCAAGACAAAACGAGGATCGAGAAAGGCGCGGAAATGAAGGCTATCGTAAAGGAAGAGAAGAAATCGCCAAAAGCTAAGGAGTATGAAAAGGTGAAAGAAGAGAAGCTCACGAGAACCGAGAAAGTGAATAAGATTGACAAGACTGAAAAGAAAGAGATCAAGAACAGCGACAAGGAAAAGCAACAGAAGCACAAACACAAGAAGAAGGATAAGAAGGAAAAGCGCGATGGAAGCAAGGATCGTGAGAAAAAGGAGAAACGCGACAAGTCGAAAAGCCTGTTGGATAAACTGTCGATGAACAGCACTAGCACAACCAGCAATAGCAGCAGCAACAGCAACAACAACAACAACAGCAGCAACAACAACAACAACAATAGTAATAATAATAATAACACAAACAACGCGTTGTCAACGCTCATGGCTGAGGTTCCTGGCAATGACAGTGACTCTCATTCTGAGGACGATTCTTTCGAAAGCAAAGCGAATGTGGCAACAATGAAGAAAGAGCCGGAGGAACCAGTTGCTGCAGAACCTGTGAGATTGGACGAAGAGTTTGTGAAGAAGGAGAAAAGCGAGCGACATAAGCGGGACAAACAGTCGAAGCTGAGTCGCAGCGAGGACCGCGAGAATCGCAAAAAGAAGCGAAAGAACGAGCTCAAGTTGGAGGAGGAGCAAAGGGAGATGAAAAAGGTGCGGGAGAATTCAACTTCCCCGGCGTTGGAGCCGGTGTCGTCTAGTCAGTCGCCCGTCGCCACAGAATCCGAGAGGATCAAGGAAGCATACAAAGACAGAGAGTCGGCGCAGAAGGCGTTAGAGCGCGAGCAGGAACAGGTGACGCCGGACTCGACGAACAGCGCCCTCGTAGACATGGAGAGCTTTGAGAGCCTCGGCTTCTCCGAGGATTATGTGCTACAACTCAAAGAGCTACAGCACAAAATCATGACCCTCCAAGACAACAACGAGTTGCAGAGGGTCGTCCAGGTGATCGCTGAAACTGGCCAGTACGAAATAACAACTAAGACGTTTGACTTTGATCTCTGTACTCTTGACAGAAGCACGGTTCAACGGCTCCAAAAATTCTTCTCCGGCTCCTGACCAACTATTAAATTATAAATTCTTTTTATTTCTTGTGTGTATTTTTTTGTATATACTTTAGATAGGCTTAATATAAGACACACTATATATATATATATGTATCTGATATATCCCAGATCAGATCTAATAAATGTTGTAATGAAAGATTTTTACTGCACTCAGAGAATCGTTCAATATTGTTGTGCTGCATTTTTGTTGGTTTGTTTGTTTATTCTTTTTATTATTATTATGATTTTGTTTTTATTTTTATTTTTTTTTTCTATCTAAGAATGTTGTTGTTTACAATGATATGGATGTATAAAGGATTCAACAGTTATTGGAGTGTAGAATAGGGACCGATCAGTGTAATCAGAATGACGATTGAACAAATTTATATAAAATATTTTTATTCGATTTTATACGTTTTGTACTCTATCTTTTTTATGAGGTAGAATCAATCGGACAGCGTATGTCTTATCGACCATCGTATCTGTATATCAGTTCATCATTTTTGACAACTGAAGTTCTGTTGCGTGAAATCTTGTTAGCTCTTTATACTGAATGTCAGAATTTGTTTTCATCCATCAATACAATTTCATATCATATCTCCGTTCCAAGTATTCATACGCAAAGATTTGGTCTCTTTCTAGTCTGGTTGTATGCCTATCCATCATCTCTTTTTACAAACTATATGTAAATAATCGTTTTGAACATTTTTCATATTATATGGTATAAATTCATGTTATTTACCTGACTCTTCGAAATACTTCAATCAATTATTGTAATCGAATTTTCAGGTACCAATTTGTATCTTAACGGTTTATCAACAAAACTTTAGCAAAATTTATTGTGTATCATGATTATCAGCGACATCACGTACATCAAAACAATAATTTTCATTTATATTTTGAATAAGGTAAGGTAAATTTGCCTACTACCGTGACTTTAGTATCCCTTATCATGACAGTGTATCATTTGTTATAAAATTAAAACAATAAACCAAATTCCAGTAAATTTTCGATTAATTGAACAATTTTTATTTAGACAGAATATATATTACTCTTCATTTATTAATATATTTATACTAACTTATAATCATGGTAAAGGGTACAGTCACGATAGAGGGTACATTTATCTTATATATGTGTACAGTTTTGATCTTTCATTGTAAATTAAATGATTTCTGAATAATTTACATTGTATATTTTTTCCGATCAAATTTCATTTTGTTTGTATGAATACGTCTTGGTTTTTATGGAATAAACATTTGATCTAATAGTAACTATTAAATCAATTTGTTGTTTTAAATAATATATAATAATTATAACAAATATATTGATATTTCAAATTTTGTTTTTCACTAAAATTCCATAGTCAATCACTGATATTTTCAATCAAAAAAAATCGAAATTTAATTATCTTGAAAAGTAAATAAATCATATCATATATACAAAATTATATTTTTAAAAGTAAAAATCACAATAGTTTTCAGTTAGTAGAGCCGTCTGCTTTCAAATTTTCATCTAATTTGCATTTTCAATGCGACTTTCCGAATTTATATGCGTGTATATCAAAATTAGTATATTTGTCAAACCGGGAGTTACTAACATTACAGTTTTCTTGATTAAAAATTAATAATGTGATTGTAAATTTATTTCATGAGAAGAGCGCGATTTTCTAAGTTATTTTACACATTCCTAAACAAAGAAACCGAATTTTCATAAAAAAATATTTACAAATAATAATTCCTATTTTTTGAGGTGAAGGTTATTCG
>JAAMPD010000930.1:0-33232 GCA_025266255.1 Trissolcus basalis
GTTTTTGGACCACAACGAATACAGCATCACGCTTGCATACTCGCTTTGCGACGCCGATGCGGGTATATTTAGGCAACGTTGTATTACGCGAGTCTTATTTAAAGAATCGGGAAGAACAGCGCCACCCCACGATTTGTTTTCAGGCTCAAATAATCGGTTGTACTTTCAATGGACATTTGTCACGCGGTCGCAGGCATTTTTTTTACAATGACCCATTTTCTGAATTCGATCCGGAATTTCCAGGCTGCGGGACTAGGGGTCGGTATAAATCAATGATAATATTAAATTTTTATATTACTCGCTAGTGTTTCGGCCAGGTTGTAATTACGAAAGATAATACTAGACGAATTCATGTTCGATTTATTATTCGCATGGGTGATGATAAAATTTGAATTTCAATGAAATGGGAATGGACCTCTGATGGTTATAAGAAAAGAATGAAATAGACTTGTGCACGTTGATGCTCAGGATATATGAGACAGTAAGATTTCCATCTTTGTTAGTGACGGTGTACATGAATAATTTTGCACCAAAACTGGCGGTTTTGATTAATGGATTAGCAGAACCGGAAACAAACGACTTTATTGAAAATTTTACTCGATAGAAAAAATTGCTACTGAAAAATGGTTAAATGAGCTTTCAAAATTGTTCAGTTTCTCGAATTATTAAATTGAAAAAACGTTATGAATATAATGATAAATACATGAAAATTCCTGTTCGAATTCAATAACCTTAATTTTGTTTAGTTTACAACTACTGTTAAACTATAACATTTGATAATTTAATTATATATATTATAATCTGTGGATACTGAAGATGCTAGAAAACATGACATGGATAAATGATTAAAGTAACCTACATGATTACTGCCAACATATAAATTAGAATAGAAGTCAGTTGAAATACGAACCGGCGAATGATGAAATACAGCGAATGCAGATAAATTAGTTCATGTTTTATCATCTTATAAAAATGTCTCCATTGGGAATTTGATACCACAATTCCATCAGAGTATAAACCTCGATTCAAATAATAAAACGTATTTCCTTTTAATTTATTTGGTAAAAGCATTTTTCAATAAGGATCTTTAACAAAGGAACATGATTTAGCTCCATGCTGAATTTTTTATGTTCAATTTTGTAAATGCGTTAGCTAAAATAACGCACGAGGTGTTTTTCGTGAAAAATTGTATTTCATTGTACCTTGTCTATTCCCTTGAAACCTGATGCATGATTTTTTAATTTTTCATTTGGGAAGGTTCCAAGTGGAGTGCTATGTTTTCCTAATTTCACAATTAAAAATAGAAACAAATAATAAAACATAAAGATTCACAATTGGTATCAAAAATGACTTTGAACTAAGTAAAAGCATTTGTATTTCACAAGAAATAAATTTCAAAAATATATTAACGTTTTCACTATCAGAACGTAATATGCATGCACATGAGAAATGGAGTAATGCGTACATTAATAAATAATACATTAATGAATTTGATAAAATTGAATACCATATTCTGAAAACAGCCCGCAAACTTGTCTCAGAGATGTGAGTTATGTTCATCATAATTTAGCGCGTAAAGTTTAAAATTATGGCATGGAAGATTTTTTGTTATACACTCGATTTTGCAAGGAATGTAACATTCTGCAGGTATAAATAAAAGAGTCTGAAATCTGCATCTAGATTTGTGCATAGTTGTGCAGCTTTTCTATCAGGAAACGTCATATGCTGAAAAACCGGACGCAAACCCTTTTAACCCATGTGTTACGGAACTTACTCTAGTGGTGTAACGCAAGAATGTCGCTTGATCAAACTGTCATTGATGTAATATTGTCGATGCTATGCCAACAGACATAAAAAGAAATGATTTTTCCCGACCAATTTATGAGGTCTCCAGTCGATCGACCTCTTGCTTGAAATAGCACAATCTTTCGCGCCACAGAACCATGTCACAGGCGTGTTTACTCGAACAGTACTATTTCGCGATCGTAAAGGTGGTACTACATAAGAAAATTATCATTTTTATAACTCCTTTACACGTATGACGAAGGCGCGTTAATAATTGATTAACTTGGAATATCGATTAGCATCTCATGTCAGCATTGTGATACCGATTACAGTGACGCGAATTTCAAATCGATAATACGAAATTTGGGCTAATGGAAACGTGATTGATACGTTACCGAAGCTCTTACGTTGAATCCTCTTGTACATTTCACCGCTGCTCTTGCGATGAACCATACGATGGGTTGCTGCTTGGTACTTTTTTCTAAAACATTTTTCGCTCTCTGTTGAATCTTGAGACCCTCTTCGATCTTTCATAGGAATATCCATATCTTCTTCGCTGTCTCTGCTATCTGGTCGTCGCCAAACGTGACTTTCTTCCAAATCACCAATATATATCCATTCTCCACTTGTGTAAGGCTCCACGTAAGTGTCTTCGTCTTCTCGAACTGACGGCAAATGAATTCTTATTTTTAACTTTGATAATAAAACGACTTTTCAAGATATCACTCTAACATAAATATTTAAGAAATTGAATTTTTTTTTAAATGGTCCTTGTATAATTAAGGTTCCAACGTGACTTTCATTACTTTCATTTATTTTTATTGAATTTAATTTCATACCTGTTAAAATTTCCATACTAGCATCTGTACTTCTTGCTTGCAACCTTCTTCTGACACCTTCTTCGTATCTGTTTGGTCTAGTACCTCGTTCTTCAGATTTAGCCCTGCCGTCAGATCGACCTGTGCTTCCTCGATGGTGTCTACGCTCATTACGATCTTCTGAGCGAAACCTTTTCTCAAATTTTTTATAAAGTCTATGACTAGCTTGTTTTGTTGCAGATCGTTGACCTTCAGGAGAATCAGCAAATCCCGCCGGAGGTTGGACAATATCTTCTGGAACCTAACAATTTCAAATAATGTGTATCTTTCATGACTCTGTCGAAGAGAATGCAACTTAACTTTTTTATATTGTAACTTACTTCTCTTCCACAATGATGACAATGTTGTGTATCCAGCATAGAAATATACTGATCTGTTGCTTCACTGTAGAACACGCTATCGCTACCAGGACTCGCAGACCGTAATGATTCTGCTGACACAGCTTTTAATCTTGCTTCTGGGCTAGGAGATTTCAAAACTACAGCTGTGTGTCCATTGTGACCTGGACTCCTCTGAAAGCGACCAGGACTCAGTCGACTGGATGATAAACTTTCATCTACTGGTCGTGATCTTCTTCTTGGTAAACTACCCGTAAGAGCAGCATTTTTATCCTAAGAGAAATTTATTCAAAATCATATATTAAAATCATACAAAATTAATTTGTTATAATTATCAGTATATTAGTATACTTGCAATTACCTCATTACTTCTTCGACGAGTGGAAGTATAAGTTCCTGACTTTCTTCTTGGGCTTTCTCTGGTTCTTCTGTGTCTACTACTATCACCACCGTCTCTATGCCCGTGGTGATGATGATAATGATGATGATAATGGTGACTGCAACTTGAATCATCTGAAGTTTGAACGTGCCCGCCATCATCAGGAATTTCTCGCCATTCCTCTTGAGGACTTCGTACAAGTTGTTGTGATAATGAGTCTCGTCTTTTTATTATTACGATGAGGACTGCGAGATGGTGCTGGTTTTGCTCTTGACTTATGTCTGTGACTTAAAGTTGGACTGACTTCCATGTTATCTAAAATTACATCATTTGTGCGTTCAAATTCCGCGTCGGCACCACTAACAAAATCAAGAGAAAATGAACTCTTCCGACGATGCCGTTCGTCTTCAGTCCATGGGGGTCTTTCCGGAGGTGATCCAGGAAATCCGGGTGAAGGTTTATAAATCTGTTGAAAAAGTTATAATGAAACAATAATTTTTCAAGAATACAATAATTCGTAATCATGAAAACTTACTTCATGTTCTATATCTATGTCGTGTTCATGACTAGAAATTGTAGCTTGGATAGATTCTTGAACAGCATGTGCGTCTTCAAGATCGTAGCTTCCAGAACTACTGCTCGTTGTTGATTTTACTGGAGAAGACGGATGTTCTCCAAGAGATGTCTGATTTTCTTTTCTTACTATTACGTGGGGTGTAGGACTGATAGTTTCATCTATGACGGCCTAAAAAATGATCAATTTAAAAAATATGATACTTAAAAATTAAAATGAAAATGAATTAAAATAAATTACCTCGCTTCTAGCTAAACTGTAAATAGAGCTAGCGCTCTCGAAGGAACTACCGTCAGCGACGGTTCCTGTTGTAGATTGTGAAGGAACTCCTCCTAAGGCTGGATATGGTGGTCTTGACCAAGAACTAGTTGTGGCTGATGTGCCAGTTGTGTTCCCCGTACCAGTAGAAGTATTGGCAGTGATATAGTCATCGGTAGTTGATGTTTCTGATATATCAGTTTTTCCTCCTGAGTCAGTTCGCGCAAGGCTCAATCCGAATTCGCTCGAAGATTGAGAATGCGGCTGCGAGTGAGAAGGAAGAGGACTCCTTCTAAGAAGGCCACTTCTGGGTCTTCCATTAGTTGTGCTTGCAGGTTCAATACTGAGGAAGAATCGAATTTTTTATTCATAAAACGTAATTTTGTGGCTTCTTGTGATTACAATGAGTGTTTGAATGTACAATGATATTCATTTACAAAACGCCGCAGAATTAAATTTTTACATTATTACAGTATTTAATTGAGGATGAATATTCAAATAAATACCGTTTGATGAAAAAATTATGCTTCCTAATATCAATGTTCAACATGGTGAGAATCAGCAGAATGTTGGTAATGATATATGGATATGAGATTTGAAAAATATTTCAATGATGTGAAAAACAATATTCTCTCACTTAGGATAAATAGAAACCAGAAATAAATAATCAGCGTATTAATAAGTAAACAATTTTATTGATTAAAAGTGTCAAATAATTAAACGATATGATTGTGTAAATCTTTTCACTACTTTTTGAGTTAAAAATGTGGGGTATATTATGAAATTCTTGAACCAGTAATTTATTTCTCTTTTCGATCAGAGAAAACTTTCGAATATGTATATATATGGATATATTAGATCGAATCAATTTCGATTGAAAAGTTTTTTTTTTATATTTAAATACTGATTGTAGCCTTAACTTATGTCTGTTTTCCAAATTTAGAAGCACGGTTTTATCAAATCTATTATATCAACAGAGTCTAAAGAACCAGAAATACTTTTCGTAATTTTAATTTTTTCAAATTTCAATTAATTTTTGCAGTATTTTTAGAAGTTCATTATTTATATGTTTGAATTATCAAACCTTCTTTAATGTCCCGCACGGATGAAAATATATTATCGAAAAACAAAATATATTTTTCGTGTAAAAAATATATTCCGGCAATAATTATAATAATTAATTTATATTTATAAATTCCATTCCATTTAATTTTATAAATTCCATACAAATTTATAAAATATAAAATAGAATATATTTTGTATATAAAAAATTTATAAAAAGCGGCAATAAGTATAATAAAATACAATATATTTTGGCGGATATATTTTCGTCCGTGAGGGGTTCTATTAGCAATATAAATATAGTAACGGAACAATGCCAGGTATACTTTTTAGATATCTTTTAGACAAGGTATTTCCGAGAAGACCACATGGTGATTCCATGTTGTTTTTATCATTTTATAGAGATCTTTTCATCGAAAAAAGAAAAAAAAATCTTTTCATCAAACAAGAATCAAAAAATGTAAATAAATCACAGTAGCTAATTCATTTGAATATGTACTTACCTAAGAGGAGCAACACTAACAGGTGTCGGAGGTTCTAAATGGACCCTTGGGCTGCAAGAGCTAATATCCAAATCATCTTCCACGTCTAACGCTTCAGTGTCCATAGAAGATCTCTGTTGATGCTGCAAAATTAACATGTGACGCTTTTTGAAGATGGTGTCAATAATGAAATCGAGTCAGCTTGCAAAACTGTCGCCTGGGATTCGTTCCAAATTCCGTCGCTGTGGTCTCTCGTAACGTCATTCGTTAGAGAGTCGCTTGAGGCGAAAGGTGAGGATGATATTCCAGTAACGCGTCGAGTATGTGGAAGATAGCGATTGAAAATTTCGCCTTTAGGACTTAAAGTGGTTTTCGTTGGTACTGGAATGTAATAGTTATTTATTGCTACAGAAAAATATAAGCGGTGAAATATTGTGTAAATTATTGTACACACCTGACACGGATGTTGGAGAGGTCGGCGATGTAGGAAGTGATCTTGGAAAGATATACTCATTTACAGATAAACATTGAACCCCGTCTTCAAGTGATACACTTCGTTTACGAAAAAGCACTCCTCTTCTGATCAAGTTTTCATGAAATTCCTAGAATATTTGGTCAAGTTATAAAAGAGCAACAAGTGTTGAATGGCTTCCGCAGCAAATTTATTTAATTTATGATGGACTTTTTTACCTCATCATGGTGTTCTTCTTGTGGTGAGGTTACTCTCAACAAAGACAGATCATCAGGAGTTGAAGAAAATTGGACGGGCGTATAAAACGTTTTGCTCCAGATGTCTTGGTGATTTCTTCTACATGTGTGAGGATAGCTAGGTTCTCCAGTTTCGCCAATAAGTTCTCTTCTCTCAACTCGTATTTCACCGTCAGAGAATGTTTTCTGCAAGGATATCATCTTTCTATACGTTTTAGGCATTTCATTGAGCATAGCTCTTGCATCAGGCGACACAGGGGCTGGTTTAAAATCTATGAAAATTTCTTGGTCCTCTGCCTCTGTTTCCTTCTTCTTATCCTGAGAAAAAAATCGATATTAAATCTAAATATATCGAGTTCTTGAATTATTACTTACTGAGCATTATTTACTTTACTTAAGTATTCACAAATGTAAAACTTTTTTCTTTATCCTTAGATGGACATTTTTAAATGCTAATAAAAATGACAAACTACTGCCAACTCAATATTTCATTCCATCTGATAAATGTAAAGTTTGAAGATAAGCATTCAACTTTCATTTAACGTGATACCCATCACATTTTATCAAACTTATGCAGTATCAAGAATTCTTTCAATTCCAAGATTCTCATTCTGTGACAATAAGAAAAATTCGAAAAGAACATCATTCAACACTAAACGAACATTTGATTACAATTTAAACGCGGGTTTCTCGTAAATTATTGAACTATGAATGCAATAATATTAAATCAATATCGATTAAATGTCTTCAATAAATGTTTTTGTAATTTCTTTAGTAGTACGTCCAAATTGACTGTTTTTTAATTTTGTACCTTATCTCTAGAATGGTCAATATCACCATTTGGCATATCTGTTTTGGTTTTTGGCTCAGGGGAGTGAGGAGGTGTGGTGACCATGAATGGCGATCTTGGAGGTTCTTCACTTTGAGTACGTTGAAGTGGTTCGTGTTCAATCTCTTCCTTTACCGCTGTTCCGTTCGCACCTAAAGGTGTCCCAAGTTGACCGGCTTCTGAGTAACTCTTCGTTAACTTTCTACCATTCAATATGCCATTCGTCTGAGCTCCTTGTGACACCATTTTCACGCGATGAATGGTCCTTGGACTTAAACTTATAGGAATTCTTCCGCGGAAGAACGGGGGGTTTTCTGTCTGTGTGGCTCGAGTTTTCATTGCTCCTCGTTTGGGTTTTTCTGTATTTCACAAAGCGACATTCAAATATTTTCTTTGAATAAAAGTTCATCGAGAAAAATTTTCAGCAATCAGTGTAAAACATGAATTTAAAGTGACGTTTCGTTTGTGTAAACATGAAAAGTGTTCACGACTGCATAGCGAAATTTTCAAACTAAATAAAGAAATGCCGTATGAAAACCGAAATCAACATAATGCAATGGTTTTACTGAAATACGGATGGATCCAAGGAAATATATGACTATATGTTCAAATACAAATATTTCAAAAATATGCAAAATATTTTTTAGCTTAAAAAAGTGTATATTTTTATGATGGCTAGAATTTAATGAATGCTGTTAATTTTACAGTTGAAATTTAGGTAGCTGATAATTTTACATCTTCAACGAGTATTTCTGTGCTGTGATAAATATTGAGATCTTTAATAATAACCAATAACTGTTAAGTCATTAAATTCAATAATTGCTTGATGAATGCTTGATGATGTTTATTATTTCACCACGTTGCCTGCTTAAATTTCCAATATTAATGATGATACGCATATCGCATAGAAATCATCAGTTCAGTTATTAGTTAATCTAAAAATTAAAAAAATCAAAACTTGTGTCTTCATAATTTTAGTTTAATCATCCTATTAAACTATTTATTTTCTGACTCTCCAAAACACAAATAGTAAAATAAAAAAATTACTTCATCAGATCAAGTTTTACAAACTAACGAAAGGTTGACACAACAGCGTTTTTACTCAAAGAAATTTGGTTCAAAAATCGCATGAAAAATCCTAGTAACCGATGATTATAAACTTAAAGTATAGTTTTGAAGAAACATAATAAATATTTGTTACATACCTAGAACGACTATTCTGGGCTCGGCAGTGGTGATGCGGTGTGTTGAGGGTAAAGTGGCAGTAAGGGGTCCTGACGAAGCAGGCTGTGAGTCGATCAGGCGTTCTTGATTATGCGGTCTAGGAGGGCTTTTAGTCCGAGGCATGTCGAAGGAAGTCAGAGTTTGTGATCTTGCAAAGCTCACATGTTTTTTCACAAATTGAGGAGGTTGCGGTGATACCGGATAAACTCCTGGGAAGTGTTCATCATCTTCATGCATCCCCGGGTATCTTGAGAAAGAAAAATAATTTCGTTACAAAGTTTCCGTAGAAAATTAATTTTGTATATGTCTGCTTGAAGCTTTCGTGCATTGAGAAAAGATACGAATATTTGATGTAGTTTTTAATATAATTTACGTTAAGATATTTGGAACCATACTTGTTCCGTGATACGATGTTATGATACGAGCTGACTAGCTCCAAGGTACATAGCAACAATCTGCAACTTTTTGAACATTATGTGAGATGGTAAATGTGTACAAGACAGTTTTGTAGCGTTGAAATGCATTTGCACCAAAACTAAACGGTATTGTTGACTTCAAAGGTGAAATAAATTTCGCATTTCGTTTCAGTCTTGCTTTGGCGTGGCTTTTTTCATAATGGGTTTCTTTCGTAATATGGTTATTTCGTTTTGGACTTTATTTCTTGGCAATATTGAACTTTTATGAAGGCCAAAACATTATCCACCTTCCGAACAACGATTTTTAATCAAATATTTTCCTGCTTATAAAATTGGAATTTTTATGATGATTTGCGTGTTTTTTGCCACAGTGTGAATCGATTTTTTTTGTTTTACTATGTATACCGGAACTAAGTTGAACGTGATATTGATACATTTCACTTAAAGTAACAAGAAAGTTAAAAGTCTTCAAGAAGTCTACTTGCATTTCGAAATCTTATATTTAATATTTACCAAAATTTTGATAAAATTTATTTTACATTATATCTAACTTAGAAATTATAAGAAGTGGACAAGTTTAACATGAAAACTGATTTAACAAGAAAAAGAACAACATCAAAACTTGTAAATTTTGTTCAAAACTCACACAAAACTTATGCTTATTTATTTTTTTATATAAAAAATTCTGAATTTTTTATCACAATAAATTATAATTTTTTTCTATTATGCATAAGAAGTTCATAAATATTTTAGAATGTTATAATACGAGAGTACATTAGTCAGGTACATTTAACTATGTTGGAATAAGATTAGTAAACAAACAAGACTTTTTTTTATCTTCTTTCAGCAATAGAATAATATACGAAAACCACGTCAAAAAGTTTAACATTAATTGAAAGTGTCAGGTATTTTGCCATAAAAGTAGTTTTCGTTCGATTAAAACACAATTGCAATTAGTCTATTAACCTTCAGGACAGAATTACGTCAGAGAATTATTCACGCCCCAGCTGATATAACTTCTATACCAGGAGCTTACACGCGCGAATATATATGTGCGGCTTTTTTTCTTCATTGACTGCAATTTTTGTCACGAAGGATCGTCACTTCATTTAATCTTGATGAGAACAAGAAAAAATTCCACGGTCTATTTAACGGGGCCGTGAATCGAGCTAATGAATTAGTATCGATGACACGAACGAGGGTATCCAAAATTACCACTCGGATTAAAAAAAAATGTTGTAAACAATGAACGTAAACAATGATGTGAGGTTATCGAGCGCCACTTCAAGCGGGCCAATTTCGCAAAAATCGATATCACACTTGTACGACGCGCGGCTGCGATTCGTTAGGGGGCAAATCTTTTATTCGGCATATTTTATGCAACCAGGCTCCTTTTGCACGCCGATCATACGACTAATTAGATATGTCTCAAGTAATGATCACGTGTCTGGCCAACGTACATCAGTCCTTTATGTCCAATAAACACGTATTTATGACCAACTATACAGAGTGGTCGTAAAAGCGAGTCAGACTTGTCTATTTACGAAACTTTTTTATCATACAGGTTCGAGTACATGGAGCAATATGTTTTCACGAATATCTCGTATTATGCACAGTTTCTAAAGCGCACGTGTCAGTGACATTATCTCAATGACGATTCAATACTCGGCGCCTTCAGTACTGCAATAATTCATACACGTGCGTGCGTTTGTTAGTCTCGTAGCGCGTGTAACGTTCAGATTTGTTTGTAACAAATGGTGGTACAATGTTTATGTTTTCTGACTACTTTTTACTGTTATCTAAGATTTACAATTCCAATGAAACTTCACTCTACATTCGAGTCTGCGTTTACAAGTGATCACGAAGGTCTTGCCCCGCTTCGAGTCCGAATAAGCTTCCTCCCGGAAATTATTATTTTCCAATACTTAAGATATTTTTAGAATTAATGGTTAACAAAAGTTTGTCTGCATTATTCAGTACTCCATTTATGTTCGGTGGAATACATTTATAAAGTTTTGTATGAAACAAAAATATTTAAATCTGAAAAAGATAAAATGAGTATCATATTTATGCTCATATAAGCTTTATAGTAAAATGTTATTGTATACATTGGTTGATATGGCCCCAGTCAGGCTGAGATATGGAAAATTGATTTCAGTTAGCCAGATCAAAGCTTTGTGAAGCCTTAGCCAGTTGTTTATTTAGAGTAGCCTCGATCATGGGAACATTAGGTAAATTGATTATTTACTTGATTAACATTACAAATAATTCATTTTCGATATCATATTCGAGCGTTATATTTTGTGGCAGTCCTGATCAGGCTCACTGGTCAGGATTCGGCTTTATTCGGCGGTTCCACAACAGGTTAGTAATTTAGCCCAATTTAAATTTTTATTATTGCGAAAGCATATTAAACGAATATCGTTTTGATATCATATAAATTATCGAACAGTTATTGACTGATAAAATAATATCGTTGATTATTTATTTATTGTTGATGTTGTTTTAATCAAATATCAATTAATGGGGCGTACAGGTGGTAAATAGGTTGACGTTATTATGAAAATTGATAGACAAATAAAACAAGCTTCTGTTTCGCAGTAAATATTGAACTTGCAACTATGATTAGATGCGAATAAGTTTAAAACATTATATTGATGAGAAAATAAATTAACTGGGTTATGACAGAAATAGAATTATATTGATAAATAATTCGAGAGCAATGTCATTTGTTGAATCGACTGAAAAGATTTTCATAGTATTAATAATAGATTATATTTTGTTCAATACAGTCACAGTCAAATTACCACAGGAAAAATAAAAGTCTATACGAAATGTTCAGCAAACAAGGTTTCAATTGTTTTTCCAATAGAAATAACAGTTCATAATTTGATCGCGATATGTAAAAAAAAAAAAAAAAAAAATGAAACAAATTACTAACCGGCTACTACATTCAATTTTGCGTGAATTCATTGAATATAAGCGATGGAGGTATCTCGCTGTATATTTGACTCAACACGACAAATGTTTGCATTGTATGTCACTATCTTTCATACATGACAACTTGTAATCTTACTCTTCAACAGCAGAGAGAAAAGTATAAATGCAAATTGTCTCTATTTTTTGTTGCGCAAAGCACAAAAATATGACTTTTCAATGGAATAAAAGAGTATTTTTGAATTCAGACAAGAAATACCTGTTGTCTAGGATTTTTAATATTGTTCTAATGAAGCACACCGTCCATCCATTATTATTATCAATATTCAAAGCAGCCAATTTGCCTGTCTATTATTTTTTCTCACAAGTTACATTCAACTGCAAATTCATGGTTGCATTGTACTCATATTACGACAGGAAAACTGTTGTTATGATAGATGAACGTGTAGTTCTAATGTTGTCTTGAATCAGAAATTGTGCTTTGTTTTATTCCGTTATACATATACCTAGGGCGTATTATTGTTTAGACTTTATTGTAAGAGTAGTTTCACTGCGAACCGAAATGTCGTACATACAAATAAACGTACAGTTGTTATACTCTTGCGAGCAATGTCCCAAAGTGGAATAGAATTGTGCGATTCTTATAGAGTTAGAAATGAAAAACATAAATAATACGTTTTTTGTTCATTTGAGCGAATATCACAATGTAGCATAATTCTTCATTACAGTCAACTGAATTGAACGTAGAGTAGTTGGAACTCGACAGTTCTAACAAAAAAAATTTCATCTTGCCAATTTATGATCGAACTTATTTTCAAACATTTGTTAAGTTGAATGCTGCCTATTAGATGTACTGTAACTTTTTAATGATAAATTTGCAACATTTGCAGCGTTTTTATTTATTGTCAATTTTTAAGATGAGCCCGATCTACCATTTTTTTCAATTACAATACCTAACAACAAAATTTTTCTTCGAAGAGTATAACAAGAAAAAATTGTTTGTCATGGATTTTTCAAACAAAAATTGTACTAGGTGAAAGAATTTATGTGGCAATAAACTTAGCAATTTAAATGAAACATGGTTTACCTCAGTAATCTCTGTTTTTAGTTAAAAAGCTGATGTATTCAAATGACTGAAATTATGTAATTGCTTAATGTCAGGTATTATGCAAATTTGAATGATATTTTTTAACTAATTAACAATTTGGCAACAAGTTCAATTTATTGCAAATAGACTTACGAAGTCTCGTTCATTAGTGCAATCATGCGCGTATTAGTATTCTTATAGTTAAGGAACTGCGATTTAAATAACATTAAAGTACATTACTATTCGTTTCACGCATATCCTTGTAAACTTTGTTTTTTTGAATCGCAAAGAAATAGGTCACTTTTAAATTTGTATGTGAAAGCTAATACTCAATATTTTAGCCTCATAAAAATTGGAAAAGGCATTCATTTCAAATTTATGATTAACGCAGATTTGTGATTTATACTTTTTTTGATAATAATAACTTGATCATTTTCGTGATTAAAAATACCAGAAATTTAACTTTCTTTGCTTTCATTCAACAATGTGAACAAATGCAATATTTACCAATCTTTACTCATAATGAAATATACTGTCTAGATAGGTAACGAACTTTTATAATAATAAGCATAAAAGAATATTTAATGTACAATTTTATCAACTTTTTACAGTCACCATTTATTAAATGAATTTTATTATCAATATTGTCTGTTCAAAAATTAATTAGATGTCACATGGTTACGGTTATATGCAGCTTCCCCACGTTTCGAGAACGTTTCAAAATTATGTAGCAACATGTAATATTGCTGGTTATGAGGGCGCATTTATGTTGCAAGTCTGAATTAAACAATATAATTATATTGCTTTTGAGTATTCCTTTTGTTTGAAAATGTACAAAAGTTTAATTTTGGTGGTTATGACGTAGGGATACAAAAGTAAAATTTATAATAGTCTCAAAAATTATTTAACAAGTAACAAATTCAGTTTAAAATACATTTGATTTAACAAAATCTTTGCCTGTTTTTATCGGCCATTAATTTATCTTTTAAGAAGTATTAACTCAAAGGATCTAAGACAACAGTTAATAATATTCAAATTAATTTCACCTTACCAGGATTAATTTAAGTTAAGATAGTAAAGTTCGTTTACATTTCACAAAACTTGTGAAATACATTGCTTACATTGAGATGAATGTTGTTAGAAAACATATAGGTCGAGGAATGTCCAAGATACACGTGCAAATATTGGTTAAGCAAGGGGTAAGAGAAGCTCGGTAGTTAAGTGTACTGAATTTTATTTTTTACGTTGGATAACAAACTTGAGACGATATATGTTTGACAGTCAACTTGAAAAGTCTCGGCGAATATGTGGCTCACAAAGACTTGGAGTTGTTTTACTGAGTGTATAACTCACATGCAACAAAGTAATAACAAGCTCCGAGCTGCAATTCGTGGTCCGAATGCTGTGTGCTTCATCAAATATACAATGCATTTCGGCAGCGTCACGCCTAATCGAACAAATATTGAAATCCCCGCTGAATAATTCGTTGAAAACAACGCTGTAACTTAATCTTTCTGGCTGTGAAATATGAATTTGTTTATCTACATAGAGGGACCCGAAAAACTCTCTACGAAGCATGACGAGACCAACAAATTAGGTCGTTTTGCCAAATAATACTATGAATTGATTCAAAAGATTTTCTATCGGCATTGTCACCTAACCTCGATGATCCTTATAGGTATTGATTTCAAATTATAGAGCGCGTCTTACAATAGCTTTTGTAATAGAACTTTTATCATGGGACTAACATCAAAATACTCCAACGCTGTTTTCTTAGATTGCTTTTCAATGATTTTGCGAATTTCGCAGATTTATGTACCACTGGTTGTAACTACTTCGAATTTCGTTTGTTTTCCAACCCGGATCAGATCGGATGATTAATGGCACGGAAAATTAATTGCGAAATATTTTCCGCGATGATTTCCATCGTCAGCGGGTTTTGAAGTTTCAGTTCAGTGTTGATCGCAAACCGCCTGACAATCAAAAGCGAGAGGTTGTGCACAGAGAATAAAAAAAGTACCAAATCTCCTTATTAGATGAGCTGAATTTCATGCTATTTTTCATGCAAATGCAAAAGCTTGCAAATAAAAACATTTAATCGCTTTTATCCCCATTTAAATCATAAATTTCATGGCATGATATATCATAACATGAAACGTTAAATCTCAAAATGTTGAAATGCGACAACATGACAATTTTCACTAGTAGATTTATTAATCTGCATCAGTTTAAATATTAATAATTATAGTTTTTATATTTTTTAATTTTTAATATTGTTGAACTGAGTTCAAAATGTTGTTAAACTTTATCCGTTCAGTAATGTTATCATTACATTCTCATTAATAATTGTTCTTTTGTTGTGATATCATTGGTAATTTATGAACTATTATGGGAAGTGTATACATTTTATTATTAATTTACGTTACACACTTATCCATAATGCATATGATACCGTTGGGTCAAGCGGCCCTCATGTACTTGAAAACTACTCTTATAGAACATATGAAACTATTGCATAGCTCAAAAATAAAAACGTTGTAAATATTATGAAAACATTTCAACTAAAGAAATGAAGTATGACACAGAAAATGAAAGTATATTTAAATATTAAAATTTAATGAACCAGCAATAAAATAAAAGTTAATATTTACTAAGCATACAAATATTTTCAATACATCTCATTTTTTAGAGTAAAAATATCATTTTATCGATGAATATCGAATGATGCGTCAATTTAAATATTAATTTTTATAACAAAGATATGGTACATTTTCGCACAATTAAACAATATTCCAATGACTGATATTCAAGATTTAATATTTTTAAGAGTAAAATTCAATATTATTTCCTCTCTGTGTATTTCTACAAACTGTCCTGAGTGCATCTTAACTTATGAACAGAATTCTCACAAAAATAGTCTATTGGTTTTTTATAATTATGGATATTAATTTTATAATATTGAAAATTCTATTTCGCGTTGCATCTATATTACATTTACTTTCTCCACATCATAAGGCATCCTCCTTTTTAAAGATTGGATGACTTTCAACATCAAAACAGTCAATACTAATTTTTCCGATATCTTTTCTCTTTTTTGAACTTCAAAATAAGATTTATGGATTGTTTAATTATGAATTTATACTTTCAAGGAGAACGAACGAGTTGGATGAACATGCTCACCGTCTAGGATCTGGAACGGTGCAGGACTTTGGTCGGCGTCGGATGTAAGGGCTTTCATCCCAATCGTCATAGTACTCGTAGTCGTAGCGCGACGGATGTCTAGGATAGGTGGAGTAAGGCTGTTGGTACTTGACCGAAAAATGCTTGCGAGGATAAGGCGCGTCGAACAAGTTCTCTTCACTTGGAGCACTACGAACACAGGCTGAAAGTATGGACGCTTTTGTTGAACTGCAGGGCGAAGGTCCTCTGCTGGTAAGGCACCCGAAGAATCCACCACCAGACCGCTCCACGGCATCTAGCTGTCGACTCGTTATGCAGTACTGTTCCTTGATGTCCTCTCGAGAGTATAGTGGCGTAGCACGCCGATCCCAGTCCACGTGAAAAACCCCAGGAGGAATGTCAACTTGGGTCGAAACGTCCACCTGTTAGCAATAATAAATTGTCATATAATTTCGTTTATACAAAATTTAATCATTCAATCTGAGCATAACTTTAAGGTTATAATTCTAACCAAAATTCGAAGATGCGTTACATTTTCCTCGAGTGAGTTTTGATTGCGACGAGCTTATTGCACAAGAAACTCATTTCCGAAAACTAAACGGATTGATCGTACGAGACAGTGTAAGACATTTTAGAACAGATACGCAATATAATAGAGTATTTTGAAATTAGATATCTAGGGTTCTTGTAGAGCTTCATCTTTAGAGTTGTACATTATATCAAATTGAAAGAATTAATTAGTGTAATTATGATATATATATTCTGTGATTTTTGTATATGTCAGTTTAGTTTTTGATGCATGAGAATGTCCACAGAAGGATTTAGATGTATTTACATAAAAGTATCAAATTGCAACAACAGAGGAAGGAAACTAATTATTATCAAACTCGAGTTATATTCACAATTCATAGAACTACAACAGTTTGTATTCTAAATTTTTGTTGTATCATAAAAGAAACCGAAAGAGGTGTCGAGGAGTTCAAGGTTCTTCGTGCACTCGTTTTTATTGTCATCTTTCCAATTAGCAATGTAACAATGACAAAGGATCTTTGTGAAAAGATTTTGTTTAACCCAAAATATGAGTAACAAAACTTGTTTTGATAATTTTGGTTCAAAAATATAACTGAAAATGTTTGTAAGGATTTCTGAAATACAGAAAAAAAATTGAAAACACTAGAACAAGTTTGCAAAATTAATTAGTTTTTTTAAGTTGCTTCATTGTAGAATGAGGATAATGAAAACTAAATCAAATGAAATTAATTTAATTAGTTATAAATTAAGAATTAGACAGAAAATAATTAAATGAAAAATAATGATATATCATTTGACCGTGGAGATGAGTTATAATTCATACCAATACCATTCATTAAGCCGCATTAATTTAACATCCCAGAATAATTACGAAATTTATCTTGCGAACATAAGTTTACACGCGTGCTATATGTAAATTAGATTAATACGTCCTCAATTTTAGGCAGTCCTTCTGAGGCATTGTGTGAATTATTAACGAATCCCTATATATTCTAAGTTTGCAGCGCTTTATTTTATTGACAGTCTTGTTACGTAATTTCATCGAAATCAGGATAAATATCACAAAATAATGGCCATTAATAAAATAATGATTCAATAATGGTAATCGACTTCAATTCATATAAGTAATAAAATTAATTTGAGAAGATAATGAATGGCAGTTAGCGCATGTGATGGACAATGTTTTAGAAGAACTTTCGCATTAATGGTTAAAGAAGTATCGATGGTTGATTGAACTTATTGAAACGAAATTTTATTGTTTAAAATCAATCCATCATTTCGTTACCAATTGACATTTGACGTTTAAATTGCATTTTTGCAATCCATCACGCATTGTGTGTTGAAATTCATAAAATATACGTTATAAAATAAAACATCATGTGGGTACCGTGTCAACTGCGACCAAAGACCGCATAAAAGAGGCGACAAAAACAAATTGCACATCGGCGTCTCACATTTTTTCACGGTGGCAGCAGGAATTCATTTCTTATGCTCAATATTAGCCTCATCTCACTCTTGACGAAATTTCATAAATTTTTTACAACCGAACTGAAAGGCAATTATTTTTAACCTTTGACGGGAATTTAATTATCAAAGGGAGTTTACAATTAATAATTAATACTATGAATACAAAATTCTCGAATAGATTTCCGTCTGCTTTTATGAAACAGAAGGTTAATTAAAACACAAAGGTTTTCGATCGAAAGTTTTTGTCTTAAGTTAAGATTATCTCTGAACCACATTTTTCTCAACAGACACGATTAGATCGAATCTTATATGACTTGTTCTCTACCAGTTATGCCTCTGTTTGCACTTGCGATACTATGGATTACATAAAGATACTATTTTTATAAACTCTCTTAATATTGTCTTGACCATTTTTAGATATATCGGAATCATATTTTCTGAAGTTGAATGATGAAAAAATGTTAAATTTGTTGTAAAATTCGAAATAAGATTTTTCTTATGATTATTCAGACAGGAGGTAGCGAGAATCATTTTCCTCCCCGATAGTTCTGATATGAGATCCTTTAAGAGATGTTATATGATAGCCAGTGAATGGATTTCATATCCCGAAAAAGTATATCGTCAGTGAAACTGATCGATAGAAACTACATTTTTTTATTAGTCCAATAACCAATTATTATAATATTTTTCATAATTTAAAATATTTGAATTCAGAATGAACACCTAACATAGATTTATCAATTCAAATTTCAATTTATTTGATTCTTAAAATATGTTAGATGCATACCAAAAATCATGTTACGTAACCCAAAGGTCAATAAAACTTATGGTATAATTTCATGCTAATATAAAGTTCTGGTATTTGCAGATGAACAGCCAGCGACAGTTTTTGTCGTTGGCAGAACAAAAAATTATTTCTGCTTCGATTCCACCTTATTACATTTTCTAAGTTCAATCGTCAATTATTTAGCGACAGATTTTTTTCTCATGTTGAGCATATACTTTCAGTTTATTTAAAAATAAAAATATATAAATAAGCAGAACTTAATGGATTTTAATGATTATACAAGTTTATATTTATAACCGTAAATATAAATCGACCTTTAAATTTCACGCCACCTGCATTCCCGGGTAACACATTTTTCATATTGGATAGTAGACTATTTCTTGAGGATATATTGCTAAACACTTTTATAAATATCAAAATTTTCATCATAAATAAACTTAACGATTTATAGACAAATCCGTGAACTTGGTTTCGTAGAAAAAACGCAAAATTTATTCAGTGATCTGCGTGCATAGCGAAAGGGTTAATTTTACGCTTACGTAAGATCAACAGAGCTTATGAGGTATTGTTTCAATAGGAATTTACGCACAATGCATTTCACTGACTATTGTCTAACACGGTTTTCATTAATTCTCAGAAGCATATATCTCACGAATGCTTTGGTGCGAGCCACATTATAAGGATGAAACTTTGCACGATTTATTTCATAATAGAGAAGTACATTTTTAAAAGAGCAAACACTATTTATGCAAGTTGTTTAAAATCCGATGATCAGTGTTTGTTTTCCATTCGATCAACGAAACTCGGTTATTCTTCGTTAGTCTGCGGTAATTTTATAATGAACTTATTGAAATTATATTACTGTATCGAACACTGCCGGTCTGTGAATCTCAGTTGTACGGAAATTTGATATTGCATTTTTAACAGAGGGAGTTTACTGCGCAATAAACTTTTTGTTCTGTAACATGATATCTGGCATAGTGAACCGTTTTGCAGTTGTATTATCGAAATAATAATATATTTGTAGCAGAAAAGAAGCACCAATCAAAAGTTTCATATAACACATTTTTCAGCGCAGATACGTAAAGTCTTACAAAGATTGTATTATATTTAAAGAAAATTTCATCGGCAAGTGTTAATATTGGATAGAATTTCACCTTTCCATATTCTTTTTATCTATTCAAATGTACGCCGCTGAAGCCGAAGCTCCACATAGTTCGCATCATATCCGTAGTGCAAAAAATAATAACGTGTAACAGAAAACAAAATAAATTTCTAAAGGTACAGAAAACGATACTTGCAATCTGGTTTGTGACATAAGAAATCTAGATTAATGACTAGATGGAACGGTTTTTCCTGGATAGCCGGAATTAACTTCCGAATGTTATCAACGTGGATTTATCTTTTCGCTGAGAGAAAGTTACAAATATCAGCTATTTGAAACCTTGACGCTAATAATTGTATCACGTTCTATTAAAGTACAAGAGTCATAAATAATTTTGCAAAGTTTTAGTGCAACGATTTGACGCTGCACCGAATTACATTATGACAAAGTGTCACAAAGTGTTTAATGACTCGCAGTTACTTTTAATTATCGCGAAAATGCATGCAAACTCTACACGAAACTATACCATTTGAATTACAACAATTTTTTTCATATTAATTTTAAAATCATCCCTCATCTGCAAGTCCTTTGATGAGTGTTTCAAATTTTAATTGGATCGACAAGTTTTTGCATAAAAATTATGTAAAGATAATTTGCGTACAATAAATTGCGTTGATTTGAGCTAATATATCATTTCGTGTGAGTAAGAATGATCCGACGGTGTATCATAATTTAGCTGCCGTACAAATTGAAGCGAAGGAAGAAGATTCGAACGAAGGAGGCCCTGATAAGCGTTCTACATAAAATCAAAGACAATGGTCCAAAGTTTTAAAAGGCGAAACCACACTGAGTTATTGTTTTTCCAAACAGCCTATCTATCTTTCTCAGGACAAAGTTTCCTTTCAAGGAAGGACAGCGTGAAACTTTCCCTTTATTGCGCTAATAAATTCCGTTCTGATCACTGGCCAATTATTTGTAACAAATCCTTGACTCATTTGCATCTTACCATCCTGCCATGATGTCGTACTATACATTCCAGTGATTCATTTGCAGATAACATCTGTTCACAACGACTCTCTGATCGCATAATTAATTTTTTGTCTGTCCGTGGCCACAAATTTTCTGTATGAGATACGCTATGACATATCGGAGTATACGTAAAGTTCTTATTTTCTGCAGCAAGTACAAGAAACATATATAAAATCCAACATGTCCGAGTCGTTCCGTGAAAATTTTTTCATTTTTGATGTTTACGGTATTGTTGAATCTAACAAGGTAAATGTTACGGTGAAAAAACACGATCAAAAATAAATAATGACCGACTTTTTGATCAAATATAAACAAATTTCCATTTGTTCAATTCACATTTTTTCAGCCATTCTTTTAGGATGCAATTTAATTGCGATTTTATTGCAATATTTAATTGTTTTATTTTATCATGCACTAGGAGGACTGCTGCAGGTAATCATAAATTGCTATTTTTCCAAAGAAATTCTTGTTCATAAACTCACAATAGCAAAATGCATCGTTTTCATCATAACCGTTCAGTGTTTGCTGTATCTAAATGTTTGTAGAAAAAAATTAACGTTTATTTTTCCACTTGAAAAAATAACGTCCAAATGTGATTTGAAAATTTTCCGTAAAACATGTCAGTCTTTTTTTGACTGATAGTGTGTCTATCAGTAGTTGGTCCTGAAATATTTGAAAGTGCTTTTCGTATGTGTATGTTTGTATAGTACGAATTCAGCAACTGAGAATATGATGAATCACATCGACCATGACAGTGTTAACATAAGTCTACCGAAATCAAATAATCATCCTAATACAGCATTCGTTCAAGATGATATATATTGGATTTTCACAATTCTCTGTCTTCACTAGTCTTGGGATTATTTTTCCAAAGTAATCAATATTTTCATTATCAAACTCACAAGTACAAAAAAAAAAAATAAAAATAGAAACGTTATATATATTTATTTTTATAAAAATTCATATAGACATAATTCAAGTTCAAACGGTTAATTATAATAATTTGTTAATTATTTGTCTGAGTAGCATTTGAAAAGGAACTTGGAGATATTTTTATTATTGGTATCATTCAGCTTTGGAACAAGTTCTTCAGATGTTTGAATCCAACATTCAATGTCTTTTTGATCTTCACATGCAACTCTGTATCGGAAAATTTCCACAGACAGAAGTGCACTTGATGAATGAGTCATAATTACTAATGAACCAGAAGATTGGAATTATTTAAATTCAAAGCCGATTCTGTATGGTTTTTATTTACCTATAATTATTTGAGTGTAGATTTTAATCGATACTAATACGCTGAGTGACAGCAGATTGGAAATGATGATGAAAGCTACTTAATTTATTCGTAAAGATGACGTATTAGTTTAAAATCGAATTTTCGTCGTAGCACTTGTGAAGCCAGATTAAATAAGTAGCAACATTTTCAAAGCTCAAAGAAAAAGAATAGAATACATTGCATGAGAGCGTGTCTGGAGTTGGAGATAAAAAATGTATGAAATAGTTTTTTAAAGGTCTGAAAACATAGGAAAAAATGTCAAGCAAAATAAGCCGTTTTTGCATATTTCAAAGGCGCTGAGGAGAATGAAAATACACGTAACAATTTCTTTGAAAAAAATGTACGCGACTGAATTTCATCGCTCCGTCCTTATCGACTCTCATTTTATTTCAGCGTTAAATAATTTTGAATTGCGTTTGTATTCAATCACTTTTCTTTTCAGAGATTTTTTTTTGCTAATTTGAAGATGTCATATGTCTTTGCAACGTCTCTTTTTTAAGAGACAATCGAGTGGCTTTATTGCAGTATTTAGAAGTCGTTGATGAACCTAAGTTGATGATTGATCTGGTATTACACGTAAATCGTACAAACATGTCTTTCATTCGAGTAGAGATACCGCTTTTGTCTAGTTTTTTCGCTTTAGTACCATTTCTGCCGCGTTCTGGATTCTTTATCTTGAAACATCACCTCTAATGAGACGATTTTTCAATGGTCGAGAGCGTAATTTATTTTTCTCAGACACTCTTCTATAAATTTGATCGAAGCACAGTCTGATAACTTTATGAAGAAGAGAACTCTGCGAGTGAATGCGCACTTTTTAAATTGGACGAAAAATAAAATAAGAAAGTGAACAATTAGGGGACAAGTTTAACAAAACAACTTTACACTGCAATCATTAACGATAACTTGGAATTTCAATTTCAAACTGTAGCAAAAAACTGTTACAAATGTTCATTACTCAATGTTTTTTTTTCTCATTTTCTTTTTGTCGCCAGCGACGAATTGTGAAATTAATTTATGCACGATTATTCGACCACATATTGAATTACTAATGAAATAATTCTTCTGTTTACTACCAAACGGAACAGCTGTTCATTCGGAGTCCATTTCATTATATATCTCCTTCATCGTGAAAATCGATGATAATTAATGTATTTCGATTAAGCGGATTGTGCGAGCGAGACACACGACTGATAAGTTAGGCGTCAACAATGAAAACTTGAACAAAAAAGCCACCGTTTAACGTTAATAACAATGAGGCACACGTTCAATGCACGCCACTCGATCGGTACACGAAGGTAAATTAAGTGAAATATTTATTACACTTCATTCACTTGTCGTGTTTCTGTTCATTCATGGAAATTGATTCGCGCTGGTTACACGATCGGTATTGCAATGCATCGTTTGCTTTCATTTCAATTCGCTGACATTCTATTTGCGGATTGAGTCGGTCGAATAATGTACCCAAGTAACCCCTCTTAGCCACTTCTGGGCTTCGACGAGATTCGAGCACAAAAAGCGCGCCATCACGTCCCACCCCCTCGTGTCGCACAATAAGTAGTAACTCCGCGTTTAGTCAGACGCATTCGGGCCTGCAAAAAGCGTTCACTCATTGCCAGGTCACAGAGGATCGTTCCCACGTGACTAAAAGAGCACATGTGTTTCATAATAAGGTCGACCCTCGGACTGTCCATTCTCAGCGACTGGGGTCAGCATGAGCGTCATAAACAGTCCTATTATAACGAGGGCGTATGTGTTTCAGCAGGGATTATCTCCCCATGACACTGACGATTGCCCCTAGGTTTCGTTGGATTAACTGTCTCGCAATAATTTCTAACCTGAGGGAGATGATAGGTGGCAGCTGCTGGTCTGGGATCCAGGTCTCTCGTGGAATAGGGCGTTTTTACCAGCGCCCTAGGGTTCATCGCGATTTCCGGGCTCTTTCGGACACCCATCGTAGCAGGGGCCCCAGCCATGCCGCTAGGCCGCACCCCGTGTTCTCGAGCCTATCGATTATCCCCGCTGGTTTCGAGATCCGCGACCCAGGTCGCGGCGATCCGCTACCCAAAGTCCATCTTCAGGCCTGCCACGACCCGATGCCCTCGAGTCCAACCAGACGTTCCCGGACCGGGACCAGACCTGGGGTCTACGAACTCACACGACGGCGCAAAGACCCGGGACAAATCAACGATCCCTCGCTGGCAAACCACCTCACCAACTGAGCGCCCGCGTAATGACCTCCGCGAACTCGCGATAACCCCTTCTGTCAACAGACGACGACGGAAAGCACCGGGTGACGGGCGGCGTCCACACCGCCGTGGCGCCTAGCTCTCCCTTCGCGAGATTTGCTTCTGACAACTAGTCAGCGCCACCTTCGCTGCCATCCCCGTTCCTCGGCTCAGCACGAGAGCGCAAGCTGCTGTTGGGCGCCTGCGTTCGTCCCGCTGGACCACGTCGCCATGGAAACCACGGAAGGGCTGGTTTCATCTGCTCAAGTTCGACGGTACTGAAGATGTCTGTCGTGCCAACAACTGTCAATTCATCTGGCTTTGGAAAATGAGCGAGTCACTAGGGTGGAGATGGGTGAGGCAGGGTGCGGTGTCTACGATGGCTCAATAAACCAGGATAATGCATTATCTCGGTCGTTAAAAATGTTGCAGGAAACATTTCGAACCTTTGATGATAACTTCTGATCTACGTTATCTAGTTTACTTCAACGGATCTTTTCCTGTTGGACCAAAAGTGACAACACGAAGGTGTTGATATGTTTATCCGTTGAGCTTTCGGAAGGTACTTTTTATCTTGAAAATTATGAATCAATCGAAATACGATTTGGTTAGCTTTTACTCGTTGGGATGATTTCAAACCATCAAGCAGCACAAGTTGTTCCGAGTCGAGTTCTCGGTTGTCCTTCGTCTGAAGATGAAAAATTCCGCCGGAAAAAGTTATTACAACAAGAGTTTGATTGAACATCTTGTAGATTTCCATTATTAGCCCGATTTCAATTTTCTTCGTTTATCATGTCATTATTTCTTTGAAAATGTTGTTTTGTTAGTCAAAGTAGGTGGATTTGAAGCATTCTATATTACAGGATTATGAAGAGTTTGAGAAAGTAAGATAGCAAAGAGGATTTAAAGCGATAAGGCGTTTTATATTTAGACCTCGAGATAACGCTCATATCGTTATCCTTACTAGGTTGAATGTTAACTCGGTAGAGCAAGTAAGATGCATGGGGAAGCTATTTCAGGCAACTGGCCTGTAGTTCTTTTTAAAAATAGAAGGAACTTTCATAATAAAAGTGAATAATTTTAATAAAAAAAGCAAAAAAAAAAACGTTGGGAATAAAAAAGGAAATATGTAGCTGAATAAAGGAAGTGTAATTAAAATGATTATTCATAAACCGAAATCATGTCTCAGTTAACACATTACAACAGAAACAGAGAAAAAAAACAGGTTTGATTCAAACAGTTAAATGTTGAAGAGCATTCACTCGTCATGTTTGCTCATATTTTTCATTTTTTCCTTGAAAATCGAAACTCCTTTATAAAAATACAATACGCAGGATCGATTTTCCACTTTTATATTCGTTATGATTCCGTTTTGTGATGCTTATTGTAGGCGAACAATACATTGCAAAAATTCTTTACAACTTGTTTTTCTTCATTTAAAATTCGTTTTGTTACAACTGATGCCAGCCATACTCGCAAACATTTTTTATCGCCAAATCATCATTATTCACCATTATTCACGTTTACATTTATCCATCATCTTGCATTCAAACATAAGCACTTTCAATTTGGGGCTCTGTGTGAGTAGACTGTAATACTTATCATCATGTTTCATCCGAGTTACATTAAAGTTGGAGGTGAAACTCTGGGACAAACAGAACAATTTTGTAAAACTCCTAATTGAACTTCTTTTCCCGGTTCATTTCTGTGGAAAAAAATCCGCTTCCACTGCACATCAAATGCAATACTATGTTATTCTTCATGTTACTCAACTTTATTCGTAACGTATACTTTTTTTTTATAGCCTTCGTGACAAGCACTAATGGATATCAGTAGATAAACACCATTGCGCCAGACAAGTGGTCAGTCATAACTTTGGTAAGGCAAAAAACGAAAGAGTCCATTAATCTCCAAGTGTCCGATTCGTTCGATTCGAGCTGAAATCGTATAACGGTATGACAAAAACGACTGTTCGAAACTTAATGGACGCGTAAGTGTAGCCTCCCGCTGAAAACAATTTGCGGACGATAACAAGCACGAATGAAGTACTTCGACAGTTGTCGCGATTAGTGTAGTACAAAGTATCCCTGACAATTTTGGCATGACTTTTAATAACGACGATGGAGATATCCGAAAAGTTTCAAAAGACGTATTGTAGTCTTGTCGAAAGTCACTGAATACTTATACAAAGCCTATTACAAATCTTTTGCGGTTGCAAATTCTGGTGCCAACGCGATTCAAGTTTGTAAGCTCGAGTTGAGCTTCCCAGATTATATGTCATCAGAAAGGATGTTTTTTGATAATCAAGCTCCCAGTCTTAAGAATAATGAGAGCGGATTTTTTCCTCGGTTGTCTCTTCGCCATTCAAGCGGGACTTTTTGTTATCCATGAAACGAGATCAACCTTTCCAGGGACAATATTTTTTAACCCATGGCTCGTTTCGGTTAACTAACATTTTTTATCTTTCTTTTTAACACATCAAAATACCGCAGGTTTGAACTAAATCTTAACACAAGCATACAAATTTTTAAAGCAAACGCGTCAATGGCATGCATTCAGAGAAAATGTATACCTTCAACTTTATGCACGGAAATAGAGTCATATTTAAATATCGCGAGGTACAGAGTAAATATTTACGACACTTTTTGGAGGTACCACACCGCGTCTCAGGTGGTCGCGCGAACAAAATTTTGTAACATTTTACGCTGCGTGACAATACATAGAATTTATGCATAATAATAATCTCGTAAAAATAATTCTCTCGCGGTTCAAATTTGTCTGATGTAATCAAGAAGTCATCACTTGTGTTTTCATTTTCATTCTTTTCCTCTTGTACCATTTATTAGAAGCATACTTACATACTTTTATTACGAATTCCAACCTTGCTATCATTTATTTTCGTGGTTTATCTTCAATTTATGTGTTGTAAATGGAAAAATGCAAAAAAACTGCGTTTTCCAACAAAACTCATGTGATAGCGGAACTGTCTAAGAATTTCCACTCGAATAACTGTAATCCAATTGTACTCCACTTTCGTAATGCAAGAAGCTATGCATATAAACCTGCAATTGAAGATCGTTGGACATTCTCGTGTTTACTTTTCGTTTCGCTTGTATATTTTTTACTAAAACGGGTTTGTTTATACTCGTGCAGATATAAAGGACAATGAGAGTGCGACTATGTGTACGCCCGTTTCACTTCGCGATGATTGGCACCGTGCTTTTGTTTATTAAATTTTGAGCATAAAACGCTGACGGGTTTGCGCGCCATCAACCTCACTCGCACAATAGACGTGAAAAATCCTTGGGATGACTTTCACATTGACACGGCTCATCACGATAGTCGTAGCTCGGATCTCAAACTTTCCTTTACTTCAAACTTTCGCGATATCTACACCACAAAATGATAACAATGTTTTTATTTCAAAAATGTTTGTCACTTTTATTGCTTCAATTTCAGAGAATAATAGACGATCAAACATTTGAAAGTCGTTTTGGAACGTGCGAAAAATTTGAACCCTACTTGTGACTGTCGAACAAAACAAATAGGATATCGAATACCTCAAAAACTATCTTTCACACTCGATGAATTTCTCGTCGAACAATGGAATTTAAAGTCCACCGGTGATATCGAAGTGGAACCAAATTGACGAGTCCCAAGAAATCCCGCGACGTGTGAAGAATGAAAAAAAAAAGGAACTTTCCACTTCAAAGTTACGGAGTAGCCATACCATTTATGAAGGAAACTTCACGAAAAACGTTCTATGATGTTATCTCGATTAATTACGGTCTGTTACCGAATGAACAGTTTTCCGACAGGTTCCTTGAAATTTTCGCTCAGGTGCACAATTACTATTGCACTGGAAAACTGCATTAGCTGGCGGATGTCTGTGGACCTTTTTCGAAGCGCAACTCGAGTTCGGGATCCTCGACTTCAATCAGGTTCAGTTTAATGAAATCAAATCACTCATGCTTTGACTAAAGATTTATCAATTTAGCAAACGCGATTTCTCATCTCTTCAAAGCTAAGAAAAAGTATCATATCCTTAAATTGATTTTGCCTACCTAAGTGAGCTTTCATGGAGTTACCTAATGATTATTCTAGAGACCATAAATCTAAACCAATTTTCTCAATCAAATATATGAAAAAAAAATCTAAAATCATAAATACAGTGAAAAATGAGAAGAATAAACAAAAAATTGAATTATAAGTAAAATATAATTCAGTAATTGAGTCATTCAATTGCGATGCAATATGAAAAGCTATTTTCAATCTTTTTTTTATTCTAAAATTTTGCAGTAAAAGCAAACAACATTTTTGAATAAAAATAACTTGAAATTAAATTTTACTCTGAAATCAAGTTAGAGTGATTGCAACAGTTTATTGATTTAATAACTGTGGCTTCTGCGAATAATCAGAAATATGATTTTTATATTTATGAGTTATAGCGGATCGAATTTTTGAATTTTCATATTCTATTGTTGATTTTTTCATATCGTACACTTTTTGATATTTTGTGTATCTACATCATTTCGGGTAATATTTGAGTTTATAAAGAGAAATTATCAACATAAAAATGAAAGTAGCAAATGTATTAAGTAAAAACTGTAATGCACCGGTCACGAACTTATTTTACAGCTAATCAAACAGAAATCAATGAGCCAGTATTTGCGAGAAATTACTTCTTTGAAGAATTTTTGTCAAAAGTTAAATAAAAACTTTGAACCAAACATTCAATCATCTCGTCATAAAAATTTAACTAACAGCAAATTAAATAATAGCGAGATACAGAAAATGTGTTATTTGATTGAGAGTAAACGAGTTCATAAAAAATCATTAATTCCATTGGGAAACGTTTACAAAGTACTTTAAAACTGGATATTTTGAAAACCCACTTGATAAATAAATATAATAAAAAATATATACCAAGTACGGATCTCTGAGTTGTACCTAACTTTATCGTGCAAGCCAGAGCCGCTATACATTATGTCGTTTTTGTATTATTGATTTTTGTTTGACGCTAGTTGGAGGCTGCAGTGAAAGCAATACGGAGATCTTTGAAACAGATATCCGCTATTGGCAGTAGTGTTGTTTTTCTAAAGCCCAATTTTGAGCAATACAAAAGATGGCCAGGCATTGATGCAATCGTACCAAGAGATATACATTACACAAAACAATAGGTCTGATAGCCAATATTTTATTGCATTCGCATTCAAATTCTGCACGTTCGTGAGTAATTAACAATTCCCAAGTGCAACAGTGTAATCAATACGTCGATAGTGTGTATTATTTTAAGTAATTCCAAACCCAATAATTAATTCTAATATTGATGTCTGAATTCTAGAAGATATATAATCGGCAAAATTATTCAATTTTTCAATCTAACTATTTTTGTTTTTGAATTGTCTACTACGAAAGTAGTCGAAATTGCACTTGAACAAATCGACCTTTTAACTCGCTAATCTGGGATTGTAATGTTTATTCTACGTCTCATGGAACTTTAAGATCGTAGGTGCTTTGTTTTGCTCGAGTAGCGAAACGTCCATCTGGCCAATAAATTTACTTCAAAAGTTTGTTAACAATCTAAAATCCCTTTTACCACAAAGTCAACCATAATAATGTGATCAGAATTTGTAAACACTTTTTTATTGTAGGTTTTACAAATGAGAAAACGATATAACCGATGTAACGATTTTAAATTAGTGAGATTTATTGGTATGTATTCGTCACGATTACAATTTTTCCACTTGGAGGCCGAGTTGATCGGCCAAGCAACACGTAATGGAGAAGTGATCGTGGGTGACGTGAGCGCCAGACCACAGCACGCTTTGTTCTACTTAAAGCATCAGGAATGCTGGGTACACCCAGGAAATCAACGTTCGTCGCGTCATAATATCCGTTTGACCTCAAATCCAAAGTGCAAGTGAGAATTTGGGACACAGTGGGGCGCATTGTTTGTGTTCTTATCGTTTAACGATCGGGGGAACTTCAAACACGTTTTTGCCACTCGGCTTGGCTGGCGGATCGTGTGAAGAGATACGTTACTTCGTTGGCACTTTTCTCTCAAATGACAATTGTTTCAAACGTGCGCGTCATCCGGTGAAAGGGCCGATTGAACTCTGTCGGAAGCGCCATTTTCCAACTTAATTAAATTTTTCGAGTGATTCCGCAAAATTAAATTACACTTGTTCGGCGAATGTTTTTTTTTTGTTCATTTTATCAAAATGAACTGAACTGTTCCATAAAAAATAGTTGCACGATGAATCACTGTGGATAGAAAATGCAAACTTCATCCTAAAACTGTTTGCAAAACTTTTTTGATACGACTGTTTTGCAGTCTTCGTGTGAGTGAAAAATAAGTTTTTGAGTTCTTTGAATCATCGGCGGCGATAAATAACGCGGCGCAAAGCTTGAGATGAAAAATGTTATGTAACTATGCAATAACACACTGAGAAAAAAATACTAATAAAAATTACGGTTAAATTCTTTAAATGAGGGCAATAACAGAACAACCCAAAAAATTAATGGGAAATTATATATAAATAACCTAATGTTCTCCAAAAACTTTAGTGTTCAATGGAGTATTTAAAAATTTTGACAGAAATTTTTACCGTGCTACCAGTAATTTTTACGGTTGTTCTGTTATTGCCCTCATTTAAAGAATTTAACCGTAATTTTTATTAGTATTTTTTTCTCAGTGCAGTTTGAACGGTTTTGAATGCGTCTTTGTTATGAGTGCCTTTACTATGGACTATCTTTGAATTTACATACGTTGTTTGAGACTTGTTTTTAATTTCGTAGAAAAATTTATTGTTTTTAATTCAAATTTATTTTGAGTTAATTCAGCCACTGTAACTCTGCAGTTTTGCTCCATTCTTTTATCGCGATAAAGAGGGTGCATGGTAACAGGAATTTCTGTGGCTTACACATGTGTAAACCAATGTGTACAGCCAAAGATACACGATTAAGACCAAGTACAATATATGTTCAGTGAGAATTTTAACCAGCATTAATCCCAACGTTTAAACAGCGTCCGGGTCGTTGCCTGGATTTATAATATGAGCTTCTAAACGGTCTCTGCGCGAGTTTTCAAACAAGTTACCTTTTTTGTAAAACTTTACCTATACAATATTATAATGTAATCCAAATCTGCGCAGAGAAACTTTGTCCGCTTTTCTTTTCGAGCAAAAAACTTTCTTTTCAATAAATTAATATTTAATTCTTCTCAAACGTGTATATTATTCTTTCGTTCTCTTCCGAGTGCACCTATTCCGGAGAGTGAAATTCTTCATTCATACAAATCGTTTAAAAATTCTGCTAATTTTCTCAACTTTTCAACAATGTTCCTCATGTTCTTATTGTGTAAAACGATTTCACAAAAATTACCTCAGATAAAAATAGGTTTTTACTGGTGTTTCGCCTTAAAGCTCCAACACGTTGGCAACCGTTTTTACTTCGTGCGCTTAAAACATGCAATAAGTGCTGGCGTTTCGTTTTCTAATCCATTCATATATTCTTTGGAGATTACACACAATTACTCGCTGTTTTTACTTATTCATACTTTTATAAAACTCAATTTGTAAACAAAAAAAAGAATAACATTCAGAATATTTTTCGGGGGGATTTCACGTTGTATCATTTACATTTTTTTTAAATTTTTTTTTGCGATGATTTTAACGTCGATCGTAAACTTGGCGATGGAACATATTTCGTGATAGCAAACTCATGAGAAATGCCACAAGCTAACTCACATGAACATAAGCAATATCAAGATTTGTAATCAGCGTTGCAATACTGCGCACGACCGAATTGAAAAAACTTATCAGACTCGATTCTATCGCTCCAATAATAATTGTATCGAACGTTCGTTATACGTTCATAGGATGCTATAAACCATTTTCTTTCTTCATTCTCTCTCTCTCCTTTTCTCCTAGACAAATCATCGATTTTTACAGAAATCAGCCATATTTTTGGACTTAACTGAAAATCATGAGAAATAATGCATCGTCAAAAGTCCAAGTCTAAATTTGTTTTCTGAAAATAAATGAAGATAGATCGTCACCTGTGATTTATATAAAATGTTATATTACCATTTGAAAGGTCAACAGTTGGCGATAATGGGGCAAACAAGTTCTAATAGCTTTTGGTCTTGGGTTTGCTTTTCACTTTGCCACTGCAATCTATCGTTAGAAATTAGCTGAAATATAATTCGCTCGTTAAATGACGAGAAAGTGATGTGATTGCAGGTCACTGCAATCCTCAAATGTTTCACCGCTCCTCCACAGTATGCCTGATTGACTTGGCGGTAACTTCGAGATTCGAATATATTCGGCGATGCTCTAATTTCTATAATTCTAAGCAGCCCCAGTAAATCAAGTTATACGTCATGCACATCGTACGAAGGAGTTTGATCTATCTAATTAAACCAACCTCGGAAATTTTTTTTCATTAATATGATTAAACTTTTTTACTTGTCACGTACATCTCTTCACACCAAAACGACGAAGACAGTTATTTTAGCGTTTTTTTGAAAATTCAATCTCACACTGTAAAAAAGAAGTATAATTTCAAAGCGAATTTGCTGTATTTTTCAAGTTCGACTTTAAAATCAACCGATTTGATTGGTTCAAATTAAAAATTTTTCAAGTTAAAGGTTTAAAAGTAGAAGC